>JARUPZ010000015.1:4423667-4522595 GCA_031213475.1 Nereocystis luetkeana
GTGAAGGGTGAGAGCTGCATCCTGCTCAACACCGCTTGTAAGACGGACTTTCTTGCGTATGGATCGCATATGGATTGCATGTGGGTGACAGCGTCCAATGCATTCGAGGGGGGGGGGGGGGGGGGAGGGGGGGGGGGGGGGGGGGGCAACAACAACACGACAACAAACAGCAACGACAACAGTAGAAACAACGGCGTTATGGGCGTATGAATATTTTACCTGCTGCTGGGCCCAGCTTGCGCTTGCCAGGCCTCGATGGGTTAAGGGTAGCCGCCTTCTCCATTTTAGCAGCAGATTTCACCTTTTACAAAAAAAAACAAAACGAGCGACGAAGCAAGGAGAAAAACAAATACAACGAAAAGCGAATTTGGAAGGACAACAAGAAGGGAGGGTCGGCAATCAATCGATCAATCAATCAATCAAAAAATCAATCAATCGATCGATCAATCAAAACACCAATCAATCAATCGATCGATCGATGAATCGATCAATCCACCAATTAATATCAATCAAACAATCAATGTATCACTAGATCAATATGTCAGTATATCAATATATCAAGCAATCAATCAATTAAGCAATGAATCAGACAATCGACCAATGAAATCTATGAAACAACCTTTCATCAACCAACCAACCAACCAACCAACCAACCAACCAACCAATCAACCAACGTATCAACCAAACAACGGATCAATCAATCAACCGATCAACCAACGTATCAACCAACCGAACAAAGGGTCAACCAACCAACCAATCAACCAATATATCAGCCAACCAACAACCAAATCAACCAACCAACACGCCAGCCAACCGCCTTCGATGGCACGAGGGGTGGGGTGGACCGTAACTGGACCGATTCCGGCGGACAGGCCCCATAGCCTAGGTTTTTATCCGAGGGTGAGCTCGCGCTAAGTCCCACACTATCCGAAGGAGATGACTCCCCCGGGTGGCTCTCTCCCCCGCAGCTGCCCCTCTCGGGAACCAGGTCGGATCAACATGATCACGCGCTTTTGTGTATAGCGGTAGTCGGTCCGGTTCTGCTGTTGCAACTGGAGGGACGGGTTAAATTGACACACGACACGAATCTTAAAGACGGAAGTGTGGTGAGCTTGAGCTCTATTTTTACCAATCCGCCGGAAGATGCGAGAAAAGAAAGAAAAAAAAAAAAAAACTGAAACAAAAAAAAGGCTAGCGCGCACACACGCAAGCGCACACGCGCCCACACCAGGGCTCCTTCTAGGAGTTGAGCTGTTGCGCCAGCGCAACAATTTCCCGCGAAATCATTCTCACATGCGCAACACGCACTTAAAACCACATGCAAAACGTTTTGCCGTACGTAAGCTAGAAAAAATGCAGCACTCCGCAGCCGAATATTTTTGGGGGGCGGGGTATTTTCCCTGCACCGCGGGAGGCTCGAAATATTTCAGGCGGCTGTTTTCGCCGCAGTATTGTGTGGTTTTGCAACTATTTTCATGACTGACTGCGCCATTACCCCGTCATTTTGGCGCAAACAAACAAACAACTTACAAAATAGCATGAACGTACACCCACATCACCGTATGGGATACGTCTTGGTTTTTTTAAAAGGCTAAAATGATCCGGCAAAATACCTGATTGAAGGGGAATTTCCGGCGTTTTTTTTCCAATATTACACATATTCCGCAAATGTTGGCAGCGGCGCGGCCTTCGGCGGCCCGGGAGCCCTCCGGGGGGGCTCCGGGGGCTCTCCAGGAGCCCCTACGGGGTGCGCAACACGCCTTCGGCTCGTGTCGCGCGTCTCGTTGGCCTACAAGAAGTCCTGGCTCACACCCACAAGGCCGTGTATAGCCCCATAACGCCACCTCACCTGCAAACCCCACTCTCGCCGTTGCCTAGCCGCGATCTCCTCAAGAAGCGGCGCCAAAGCTGACAGCACTCCAAGGTCTCCGCAGCCCCTCCCTCCCACCCAAGAACCCCCCGCCTCCCCCCCCGCGCCTCCTTCCATCTCCACTCTCCCTCCAACCCCCGCACCACCCTCACCCCTGCTCTCACCCCCCTCCACTGGCGCCCAGCTGGGCGACACCGAAGATGGAGCCGAAGATACAACCGACGACCGCTCAGACAACCGCACACCCAACGCACCATCCGACGGACCACCCAACGGGCCACCAAACGACCCGGCCAACGGCCTAGACAACGGCCCAGCCAACGGCGGCCAGGCCGGCAGAGGCGGTGTCGGGGTCGGCGCCAACCCGGCGTCCATCGCGACCCGCCTCAGAGCCTCACGAGCCGCAACCGAGGCCAACCTCGCCGATCCCATCGCCGCCCTCGCGGCCGCAGCAGCCGCGGCAGCTGCAGCGGGGGCACCCCCAATCTCCACAGCAGCCGCCTCCGCGGCAGAAGCCGCTGGTGCGGCCGTCTCCAAGACTTCGAACGCGGCGCTAGTGGCGGCCGCTATGGCCGCCGCTCGAGTCCGTGCGTCCGCGTCCGCCTCTGATTCTGGCGGCACTATCCAGCTGTCTAAACCCGTTGGGGGCGCTGGTCCCGGAGTTGGAGGGAGGTGTGGCGGAGGGGGTGAGGTGCGGCCTGTTATCAGGAGGTCGGTCACGGTCGTGGTGGTGGTGGTGGTGGTGGTGGTGGCAGCGGCGGAAGTGGTAGGGCTGACTTTAGCATTAGCGGTAGCGTTAGCGTCAGCGTTTGCACTGGATTTACCATTAGCGTCACCCTTAGCGCTCGCGTTAGCTTTGACGCAGGCCTCGCCCTTCCCACCAGCGACAGCGTCAGCGTCAGCCATCGGTGGCGGCACCGTGCTCTCGGGAGCAAACCCCTGCCCTTCCCTCTCCTCCTCCTCCTCCTCCCCCTCAACAGCATCTGCTCTGACGCAGTCCGCCCCTCCGCGCCCACTATCTCGCTCCGCCGCCAACGCGGCAACCACCCCTCCCTTCGCCCCCCCCGCCCCCCAGAGCGGCATCGCCACCGCCACGACCGCCACCGCTGCCGTTCGTCACCCGCCCTTCCCACGGACCTATCCCGCGGAGGGCGCGAGTGACCTCAGTTCCCAGCTCCGCTTGCCCCAGACCCGGTGGCAGCAGCGCCTGCAGACGCGAGAGGAGTTCCAGCGTGGAGGTGTGGCCGTTCGGCTGCTGCTCCTGCTGCTGCTGACATGGAACGGGGGCGTCGTTAGGCGCAACAGCGGCAGCCGCGGCGGCGGCGGCGGCGGCGGCGGCGGCGGGGGGGGGGGGGAGGGGGGGAGTGGATGTAGCGGTGGCGATAGGGACGGGGGAGGAGGTGAACGATACTCCGTTTGCGGCGGCCTCGTTCTTTGCAGCTGGCGCCGCTGGCGCTGGCGCAGCCACCGCGGTAGATGATGGCGGCGGCGGCGGCGGCGGCGGCGGCGGCGACTGAAGCGGGGTCCAGCTCTTCTCCTTCTCCGCACGACCCCCTGTCGCTGCTGCTGCTGCCACTTCTGTTGCTGTTGTTTCTATAGGTGCTTCTATTGATGCCGCTGCTATTGTTGGTTGTGCTGCTGCTGCTGCTGCTGCTATTGGTGCTGATGTTGCTGGTGGTCCTTCTAAACTTCCTGGTCCTGATGTTGCACCTTGTGCTGGTGCATGCGAGGGGGGCGGTGGCGACGGCGCCCGCGGCAGCGGTGATAGCCGAGGAGAACGGTCTGCTGCGTACTTGCGGAGAGCATGCACTCGAAGGCTGGCGAGCGAGGCCTTTGCCGCCTACAGCACGATGGAGTTGGTGCGTACGAAAAAAGGAAGGAGGGGGTAGGGAGGCGTCGAGGTAACGGAAAGAGAGAAAGAAAAACGCGAGAGAGAGAATAAGAGAAATGTTCATGTTTATTTTCTCATGCTGATGTTTTGTTGATTTTGCTCACTATGATTCTTATGCTTACACCTAGCGTTATTCTTATGCTTACGCTTATGCTTAAGCTTATGCTCACGCTTATGCTCACGCTTACCCTTACGCCTATGCTTATGATCACGCTAATGCTCATGCTTATGCTTACGCTAATGCTTATGCCTATCTTTATGCTTACGCTTACGCTTATGCTCACGCCTATGCTTACGCTTGTGCTATATGTATGTTTATGCTCATGTTTACACTTATGCTACGCTTACATAGCGTCAAGCCTACGCTAAGCCTACGCAAGGCCCACGCAAGGCCTACGCAATGCCAACCCAAGGCAAGGCCTACGCTACGGCTATTAATAGCGGAACACCACGTATCACGACGTAGGCTGCGCTCGGCCTGCGCTAGGCTACGCAACGCTAAGCCTACGCTAAGCTAGGCTACCCTCGGCCCACACGAGGCTACGCTAGATATATGCTAATCTAGGCTACGCGAGCCACCAGGCTATGCTAAGCTGCGGTAAGCTACGCCAAGCTATGCTACGCCAGGCTGCGCTACGTTGCGCAAGGTCTGCGCAAGGTCTACCCTAGGCCGACGCTAACCCCACGCTAACCCCGCGCTAGGATGCGCTATGCCTCCCCCAGATCTGCACAAAGCCTACGTTGAGCTTCCGCTAGTCCTACGCACAGTCCACGCTAGGTCTACGTTTAGCCTACCCTAAGCCTACGCAAATCCTACGTGAATCCTACGCGAATCCTTCGCGAAGCCCACACGAAGCGGAACACAACACGACACACCTGCAGAAGGCACGTCTCGACCGGCGCCAGGGACCCAGCGCTGGTTCTTCGGTTATCGTCGGAGCACCGCAACGCGTAACCCAGCTCCTCCTTGCATCCCTCCTTGCTCACTCCCTTGAACACCCAGTCCCACGCCACGGAAACACACACCGAGCCCGGGTCTTCCTAGAGATGGGGAGGCGGTAATCAAAAAATACGCCGGGGATAAAGGGGAGATGGTGGAGAAGGGGAGGGGAGGGGAGGAGGGGGGGGGAATCAAGCTCCGGTGTACGGGGGGGTGGGGGGGGTGGGGGGGGGGGGGGATGTACTCACGCCATGCATGACCGTAGTCGTATCGTCATAGACCCTCGCATCCCTACAATGCCGGGACGAGGCGAACGTACATATTTTTATGTGCTTGCCTTCAGGAAATTTGACCATTGACCACGCATCCCTGTCGAGACGGAGCACAGTTCCTAATCCCAATATTACGGGGGACCATAATAAATAGGATCAAATATTGCCAGTGAGAACAGCTAAATATATTGTTTGTGTGTGTGTACCATAGGTCCTATTTACCATGGTCCCCCGCAGTAGAGACACCGCCAACATTTTGGGCACCCCCAACGTTTTTTTTCGTACATTACGTAGAAACTTTTGTGAGGGGCGGGGGGAGGCGGTATACAGGAGGGGAGGGGGGGGGGGGGGGGGGGCTCTCTGCCTTGAACGCAGACGTTTGCCCAGTGAAGGGGGAGAAAAGGAGGGGGGGAGAAAAGGAGGGGGGCGGGGGCGGGGGTATCGGGCGTGTGTGTATGTGCGTGTTAATCTACCTAGAGGGGGGGGCGGCGGGGGGGGGGGGGGGGGGCGTCTGACTGCCGGTTTACCATGCAAGCCCAGGGTTCCTACTCGGTAAGGGGAACATATGGGGGGGGAGAACCTACGATTCTACCTGTATGGCGAGCATAAAATGCTGACCCTCACAAGAAAGGCCTGAAAAAAGCAATCATGTTCGATGCCGGTGCGGGGGCGGGAATCGCTCGAAAAGGGCTCAAAAGATATGCGTGAGACAATAACGATGTAGCTTTTAGGTGCATAAAGCTCCGATGCTGTATGTACCGGTATGAGAAAATACACCCCACGCGAAGACACTGGCGGAGCTGAGAGATAATCAGACACACTCACGACAACATCAAGGAAGGCGCGCAGAACAAACACAGACATACCACACACACCACGCACACACTAAAAAGACACGAGGAGAGAGGGAGACAAAACTCACGTGGGCCAGAGGCCTCTCCTTCCTGAAGGCATGCAAGCGGCCCTTGTTGATGTGCACGAATTCCCCGGGCTCGAGGGTGAACACGCTCGGGCAGAAGTTCAGCTGGGAGCGGGCGCAAAGTACACAAAAATAACAACACCAACCGAGCACGCGAAAACGGGGGTTGGAGGCGGGAGGGCAGGGATTGGGGTGGGAGTAGAGAAAGGGTTAGGATGGGGTGTAGGTTGCGGATTGGGGTCGGGTGGAGGGGGCCTGCGGGAAGGAGGGGGGGGGGGGGGTGAAGGTTGAGGTGTTGTGGGGTGGGGGCGTGGGGGGAGCCAGGGCGGAGTTGGAAAGGGGTGGGGCGTTGGGGGCGGGGGGGCGGGGCGCACTCATCTGTTGCTTGCCTCAGTAATTTGACCATTGGACCACGCATCCCTTTCGAGGCGGAGCGGGGGTGGGGTTGCACGAGGAGGTGCAGACGAGCACAAACACATGGCACGAATCGAAGGAGGAGGAGGAAAATGGGACGTCTCGAACCTCGCAACACGTGCGGGCGAGGGCGGAAGGGTGGGGGAGGGGGGGAAGACAGCGAGAGGGGGGGGGGGGGGGGGGGTCCTAGAGGCCGAGATCGGCAATCTCCAAAGGGCAACGGTCAAAGGGGGGGGATACCCGCCAAATTTTTCACCAAAACCGGGGGTGGGAAAATACTCCCGAGGCAGGTGCCGGCGCGTCCCTCGACCTACGACAGTAGTCGCAGACTTGCACATGTGCTGTCTCCCTCCTTTCCCATGCACGCTGCTCTCGAAAGAAAAACGAAACAGGAGAGAGGAACGTGACAGACATCACAACCTACACACCCCAACCCCGGCAAACAATCGCCTTCACATACCTAAAACACACACACAAGACTCTTCAAGTGCCACGACCTGACCGGCCGGTCGGGTAAGGAAGTTTTTAAAATATCACGGGTCAGGTCGAGTCGAGTCGGGCCGGGCCGGGTCGAGTCGGGTCAGGACGTTTTCAAATTATCGCGGATCGGGTCGGGCCGCCCACACCCGACCCGACCCGACCTGACCCCCGCGATGTTTGACCTGACCCATCAATAGAATTGAAAAAACGCGTACCGTCCCACCCTGACAACACACTACTACGTATAAGGTGGTGTGTAAATGGGCGCCCATTCTCTTCCTCGATATCTACAAAAAAAAAGGGTAGATAATGATGTCCACTCGAACGTGCAAAAACGAAGAAATAAACAAAAACAAAAACAAAAACAAACACAAACACAAAATTCAAAAACGACAGCACCATGTCCCTCCCACACCTGCCGCAGGCGCTCTATAGCCTCATCTGAAGGCCACGGCGGCTTCCGGCCCGGACCATGCGGAAGCTTGTAGAGCGGATCATCCTGCGCCCCTCCCCCTCCGCCTCCTCCTCCCCCCTCCCCCCTCCGCCTCCTCCTCCCCCTCCCCCTCCGCCTCCTCCTCCCCCTCCGCCTCCCCCTCCCCCCTCCCCCGGTCCCTACCCCGCCCCCGCCCCCGCCCCCACCCCTACCCCCACTCTCCCCCTCGGCCAAGATAACGTCTCCGTTCCGCTCCCTCGACACCCGGCGAGTGTTCGTCCTGTCTGTTACGCCGCCGCTGTCGCCGCCGCCGCCGCCGCCACCGTCGCCACCACCACCGCCCGCTACCATCGTCGGCGCGTCTCCTAACCTTCGCCGTTCCTCCCCCTGACCCCCCCTCCGGTGTTGCTTCGAGAAAAAAATACATAGAGGGATCATACCGACGCCGTGGGGGGGGGAGGCGGGGACGGGGGGAGGGGGGTAGGGGGGGGGGGTAAGGAGGGAGGGGGGCCGGGGGGCGTGGAGAGGGGGGCAACCATACCTCTTCCATTGCAATATATGGCACTTGGTTTTCATTAGACCATCGGTGGGGCTTCTTCTCCAACACAAAGCAGAGGCGCACATCGCTACCCTTGTCCCCTCCACTACCGCCACCACCACCACCACTACCGGCACTACCACCACCACCGCCGACACCACCATCACCACCGCCAACATCACCCCCACCACCACCGCTAACATCACCAACGCCACCAACACCAACAACTCCAACAACACCACCGAAATCAACGCCGACACCAACACCAACACCGTCACCACCACTGCCATCACCACCGCCACCACCACCACCACCACCACAAACCACCACCACAAACCACCACAACTCCCACTACACGAATAGTGCTACACTGCCCTTCCCTGACACTGCGCAAGACTCACATCGCTATCCTTGTCTCCTCCACTACCTCCACCACCACCACCGCCACCGCTACCGCCACCGTCGCCGTCCGAGAGTATTCTCAGCGCCGTGCGTTTGTCCTCCTCTTTATCCAATCGCCTTAGCATGATGACACGGTTACGGCCGACAAGGCACTGGTGCGCCGAATCCACCGTGCCGTTGCCATCCTGGTGAAACTGAGTCCAACTGTTCGTTTTGGGGTCACAGCGGACGTAAGCCGGAAGGGGAAGAGGGAGGGGGGAGGGCGGCGCGGGGGGGGTGGGGGAGTTGGAGCGGGGGGAGAGAGAAGCAAGGAGAAGGGGAAGAAGAAGGAGGGGGGGGGGGGGGGGGAGTCCTCACATCAGAGCAGCTAATTACCTTCGAGGGCCGGCAGGTTCATCTTTTACGTCTGCCCCACGCACCTCGAAAACCATGTTCAGGAGCAGGAGCACTCATGCGTGGTAACCGCCACCCCGCTTCACGACCGAAAAGCGCAAGCATCCCTCTCTTGAAAAAACGAAGAAAAACAAAAAAACGAGCTTCACCCTGCCCGAATATTCCGAAAAAAAAATGCCTTCATTGCTACTAATAAATCCATGAACAAGTCATCCCCTCCCCCCTCCTCCTTCCCTCCTCCTTCCCTCCTCCTTCCCTCCCTCTCCCCCCTCCGACCCCCTCTCCTCCCCTCCCACCCTCCTTCCGCCCACCTTCCAGGAGGTGTCATGTACAGGTTAGGCCCAAAAAACGGCCGACTCTCGCGAGGCATGTGCTGCATAGCACACAAGGATCCACCCGGCAGTAAATCCATCTTAAACTCGCGGGAAAGATTGTTCGCGCACTCCGGAAGGTATCTGGTGGGAGCAGGAAAACGCCAACACCCAAAAGGGGGGAGAAGGGGATGAGGGAAGAGAGGGGGGGCAGGGCGCGGGAGCGGAGGGGGGGTATGCTCATGTCATGCATGGCCGCAGTCGTATGACCATAGAACCTCGCATCCCTACAATGCAGGGACGAAGCACGTCGGGTTTTCACCGACCAGGCAGACATTGTTTGCACCCAGCGCGAAGCGCTGTGAGGTGTTCAGCGAGTCGCATGAAGGGTGAGCCGCATCCTGCTGAAAACCGCTTGTGAAGCGGACTTGCGTATGGATGAAAGCGTCAATGTGTTTGACTTATTTTCCGGCGTGGTCACTCCGGAGACAGCGGTGGCGTCAAGCAATGACAGAGAAAAAAAAAAAACGGAAGGGCGTCAAGCGAAGCCGTCAAGCGAGGCGCTGCTTGTCGTACTCACAGCACCGCCTGCACACCTATGTTCGCCTCCACACAGCAAACCGAGGGCGTGCACTATCCCAGACCCAGTTCAGGCTAGCACGGAAGGGGGGGGGGGGGTGGGGGGCACCATGCTGGCGGGGAGAAAAAGCCGCCAAGCTCGTGCAAATGCTCATGAACCATACGCCGCCGGGCGTCGACGCCACCCCAGTCGTAACTAGCTACCTCGCATCCTGCCCCCGTTGGAGGCGTTCTAGCCAGTGTTATCCGAACAAAGAAGACGAAGAAAAAACACAGAAACAAAAACAGGTGAAACAAAAAACAACCCGAACAAAACAGAACATAACAAGCACTAACCCAGAAGAAGAAAAAAACAACACAAACAACAGACATGAAAACAGAACAAGAAAAAAAAGAAAAAAGACTACGGGGGGTGGCGCTAACGACAACAGAAGAATAAACGGAAAAGAGACAATCAAACAAACAGTGAAAACAGAAGAACTGAAAAACTGAAAAACTGAGACACTGACGGAAAAATTGAAATGTGTTTTGTCCTGCCCACCTGGTCAAGTCCATGTCGGTAAGGTATACCGACTCGGTCAAAAGTTTAACCGTGCGCGGTCTTCCGTCGAAGCTCGTGAACTGCATGCTGGGCTCTTTCTCCTCGCCACTCCAACCTTTGCCTCCACGCCCCCCCGCCGTGCCGCGTTCACTGCCGCTACTACTCCAGCTCCTGCTCCTGCTCCTGCTTCTGCTGCTGCTCCTGCTGCTGCTGCCGCCGCCGCTGCTGCTGCTGCCCCTGCGCCTGCCTGCAGGCATGCCGCGACCACGATTGCTAGCGCCATCGCCACCACCACCACCGCCGCCACCATCACCCCCCCCGTCCCCACCACCACCACCACCGCCAGTACCGCCATCACCACCATCACCATCACCGGCCATGACACTACCCCCTACACTACCATCACCAATGACATCATCGTCTCCACCACCACCACCACCGCTACCGCCACCAAATACTATTCCCTCCTTCTCGTTAGCAGGCCCTGCCTCGTCCACATCCATGGCATCGCCGCTGGTATCCGGGGATGCATGACCCCCTTCCCCGTCCTCTGCGACCGCCTTTTCCTTCTTCGATGATACGACAACCATTGCGGGCGGCTTCGTCGCAGTCTCTGGACCCACCACAATCGCCGCCGCCGGCATCGTTACAATCGTAGACGGCTCTTGCTTTTGCCCCTCGGCCCCGTCCACTTCCATGCCCGTCCTTCCTCCTGCCTCCCCTCCTCCTTCCACTGCTCCTCCTCCTCCCCCTCCTCCTCCCCCTCCTCCTGTCCCTCCGTCGCCATCCCCTCCTCTTCCTCCATCTTCTCTCTGTGCGTCTCCTCCTTCTCCTCGTTCCACTACTCTCGACTTGCATGCGCTGTTCAGTCCCATTGCTAAGTCATGGTCAGCCGCCGCGGCAGCACCAGCAGCACCAGCATCAGCACCAGCAGCACCAGCAGCACCAGAGGAAGACGGTGCGACCGAGGAGGGAGCGCTCGCCTTCAACCGCGCGGCCACCGCTCGCTCGTCCAGATACCTGGCGACAAAAGGGCCGCAAAGCAGAAAGAGGAGGGCAGATAGTGACGTGGGCTCCTGCTGCATTTTTACAATGAACAAAAAAAGCGCTCGGTCTAAGACAGTCCATGGCCATACCCTTGACAGGAGTTCACAAGATAACGTAGGCCCTCCCTCATCCCTGGTCTACCTACGCCGTCACATGACGAAGAGGCTGCGAGCTTACGCCAACAGGTTTGAGCAGCGGCACAGAGGGGAGTGGGACTACCACTTTTCCTTCCAAAACGTTCAGGATTTCTTGCAGCCTCGGACTATGTTTGTGGCGATGAATGCCCCAACACTTACCATCAATAACAGCACCAAATACCACCAACAATACAGAATATCAACAAAACACCAACACATACACCAACACCAATATCAACACCAACAACACCAACATCAACACCAGCAACAAAAACACTGCCAACACAAACACCAACACTAACACCGACACATACACAAACAACAACACCCAAACCAACACCAACACCAGCACCAACACCACACCAACCTAACACCAACACCAACACCAACACCAACACCAACACCAACCACAGCAACAACAACGACAACAAACCCAACAACACCAACACCATCCACATCGCCAAAGCTACCGCCAACATCGACTCCAGCAACACCAACACCACCATCAACAACTACAACACCAACAACACTAGAAAAACAGACAACACATACACCAACACCAACTTAACAACACCAGCACCAACACCAACACCACTACCACCACAACCAACAGCTGTCAGCTTTTGCACCAACTCACCACTCGCCATCGTAGACAGACAGCCGGCGGACCGCAACGAACCTTCCCTAACCCCGTCGATTTCTTCACATTGGCGTCCATGTGTCATTTCCGGATCAAAAAAACAATTGGGCTTTTGGAGAGAGCTATGTACAACACCGCTTGGCTCAGGTTCGACAAAAGGGCTGGAACATACCACTCTGTGGACGGAAACATAACCAACGCTCACGCATAAACACGCATACTGAACGGTCCTTATAATCCCGTCCAGAACGGTACCACTGATTAATAAACTATAACCCGTAACCCTAAAAGGCCTAGTCCTAACCCCGACTGCCAGCTGGGAAATATCTCGGAAGTCCAATGCTTGCTGGGAAATTTCTCGGAAAGGAAGTCCTGAGGAGCACTTTGTGCGAACTACCAACTACGTTGTCGAAGCTGGTCCACGAGTATGGCATTTGGACAACTCGGGCAACGAGGAAGGCTCACCGCACGTAGTCGTGCAAGCGCATCGAGGTCCACGCCTGCTCCACCTCGGGGACGGGAACAAACGCCCCCTCGGGGTTTCCCTCGGCCTTGAAGAACCTGCGAAAGTTGTGGTACCTTTCGCGAGGACAACACAAGAGGGGAGCATGGTCGGGGGGGTTTCAAGGTGGGGAGGGCGGGAGGGAGAGAGGGGATGGGGGGGGGGAATGGAGCGCGCGCTCAACCCTCTACAGCTGCAAAAACTGTCTCGCTCAACTTGCAACCAGTTTCTCCCCAGAAGTGGTTAATATCGACGTTGGGCCACTGGCTTTACTGAAGGAGGGGAGGGGGAGACGGCAGGGGGGGATGGAAGCCGAGATTGGTAACACCGTCGGGATGCTGGACTAGTAGGAGGCTCAAGCATTGCGTCCATATTCCGGGAACAAGCTATTAATGTAATACTCGGAATTACACATACCAAAGCGGCGTGCTTTTGCAGTAGTACTTTACGTCACGGTTTCCGGCCGGACACGGCCTGAGAACCTCTACAAAAAAATGTTAATATGGCGAGGGGGGGGGGGGGGGTACTCATGTCATTCATGGCCGTAGTCGAAGGGGGGGGGGCGGGGGGGTACAAGAGTGCAACACCCGCTCTCACACCATCGTCATCGCCAACCATCGTATTCGTCAAACATCGCCAACGGGCGACTAGACCCACATGATCTCTCCGCATCGCTCGGCCAGATACCGAGTGCTCCACAGGTGAGGGTCGAGGCCGTTGGCGAGCCCCTTGATCACGACCGTAACGTCCGGCGTCTCGAACAGCCGCAGGATGTAACCCTCGTCCAACGGGTCTATCCTTCTGCGACGGTCCGAGAACCAACGCAACACAGCAGATACCGTGTATAGCATATACACAAAGGTATACCAGGGAGTACAGGTAGAACCCGGATGGATCGTGGGCAAGGGGGGCAGGGGACGGCGGAAGGTGGATGGGCGCGGAAGCGCGAGGGGGGGAAGAGGGGCGTCTTGAGAAAGTGAGGTATGATCTGCCGTTGTGTCGTCGATAGAACCATAGAGACAGAGAAAGAAGGATCAGGGTATTCTCTGTACGACTACCGCTACTACTACTGCTACGACTACCACTACTACAACTAGCATTACTACCACGACTGCTACTACGACTACTACCAACACTAATATAATATCGCTACTTCCACTACTACCACCACTGTTACTACCACTACTACCAACAAATCTGCTGTCGCTGCTGCTGGCAGCGTACGTAGGGTAAGAGAGGCAAAGGTGACAGGCCTGCTTCCCCCTCCGTATCGGATCTCATCAACATGTACAACAACAACGACAATAAGGTGGCGTTTACGGGGGGTGGGGCGGGGGCGTCGTCTGTCGCATGATTCGTTTCCGTGAGCGAGAAGCGTCTCCTGCAACCCGCAAGCTTGGCTAGGCTTTGCAGTAGAAACGGAGGACTAAATTGCTGATGCGGATCGACACAATATCTTCCTGGTTTCACTAAAACCCAAAACCCCGCATCAAGAGCCTGATGTTGCCTCCTAAGAGGGGTCACGAAGAGAAAACCCCCCGCGCGCCCGCCTCCGTAGACACGCCAACACACAGCAGTCAGTGGCCACAGAAGCAAATGTACGTCGTGGCTTCTTGTACCTACCCAATCCCACGCACGTTTTTTTTTGCCATTTTTTGGGTTTACTCGTTCTGTTAAAATATTCTCTCTCAATGTCTTGATCGTACCCAGGACGATGGCAATACCGCATTGCGTTGTCTAGTCGGCTTGAGAGTACTGCTTGGTGAAGTGCCATTTCTGTGTCGTACGTTTGTGACCTCAGAGAGTCTTGATTTTGTGACCACAGAGTTTGTATCATTGTGTTGTTAGGGTGCTTCAAGGATAGTCTTCGGGTTTGGGATGTTAAAAATAACCTCTTCGCCAGAAAAAAAAAACGGGACAGCACTAAAACTGAGACTAGAATTGTATACGTGCATCGTGTCCGACTGACCTGTTAAATTATTCCACAGGCGCAAGCCTAGATGAATGATTCCGCCTGTTGCCGATAAGGTTTCACAATGCCAGCAGGCGCTAAGCAGATGCCGTGCGAGACAAGCTTAAAGGCACCGCAAATTGACACAAAAAACTACCGTATCATATACCAGGTACCAGGTATATATTGACGCGCTCCGCGGGGATCGACTGCTGCCCTATGTATACGTGCATCAGCCTGGCAAGTTACTGCAGCTTACTAGCGGCTCAAGCCATCGGGCAGGGCACAGGACAGCGCCACATAAGTGGCGCTAACAAAAGCACGGGCACTGCTGCCGTCATTAACTCCACTTATTCATCCATCCCTCCATCCATCACTCTCACCGTCCGCCCGTCTATCCGCAAAACAAGCAAGGAAGATGGGCGACAGATGGACAGACGGACAGATAGACAGACCGTACATATGTAGATCTACTGCAAGAAGAGGCTTTTTTTGTTTTCCGAATATAAGAGACCACGCGGGTACAACCAACGCATAGCGAGAGGCAACATGATAGACTAGACTAGACTACGACCATGTGAATACCAGACAACTGGTACGATAGAAGCAGAGCGGCCCTTGGCCATATCAAGGATATAGAGATTCGTGGGAAGCGGGGAGAGAGGTGGTAGAAAGACAGACCTACAGCAGTAGAACATTGAATAATATACAATAAACAAACCACAGTAGGCGAACACCAATGACAACGTTGGCGTTATCTCCTCGCCCCCCACGCCCACCCCCGCCCCATTTCCCTTGCGGGCAAGGCCTCGAAGGAACTCCTTCTGAAAACGGGCCGATTTCCGATACCCGATTTCCACCACATCCCTGCTGCGCCGATGAGGCTTACGGTAGACACCGCAGCAATTCGCATTCGTGTAGACTGCTGCTGGTGCTGGTGCAAGTTGCACCTCTAAAGGGTGAAGTGAACACAGTAGAAGTCTGTCTGCCTGCAAGTATACTGGTACTGAATGAGATAAGCTGCGTACACAACGATACAGAGACAGGAGACCAACAGAAAAGAGGTGATACCCGATGAGTACTCGTCTTGAACGGGTACCCCCCGACCTGCGGAAAAAAATACCCGGGTACTCGCGAGTATTTACAGCCATTTCGGGCGGGTACCCGGGTGCCCGTTTAACGGCGGCGACCAGTACAATCACCCGGGTATATACCTGTCTAACAGCCGGGTACTCTAGTGCCCGGGGTCCAGATACTCGGCGAGTATGAAATGTTACCCGTGACCGTGGCCGGTGATAGCGAGCCGGGTAATACTCGCGAGTACCCGGGAAATTGGCACAAGGGCAGCACTTTTAGTATGTTGAGAGATGTGAGGCATGAGACAACATTTCATTTTGAAAAGGGTTTCCTGGAGGATACCTGGTATGTACCAAACACCAAATACTACCGAAGAGATCTGATTTAGGGGATGATAAGTTGCCAGCTCCGGAATTTCCAGGTAAATCAACGGGTACCCGGGTAACCGGGCCCCAAACACTCCAGCGAGTATGAAGTGGTACTCGTACCCGTGACGGGTATTATTAATAGCAAGGCCGGTAACACTCGCGAGTACCCGGGCAATTGGCATAAGGGTAGCACCTCTGCAGCAGTACGGTTTGAGAGGGAAACAAATTTTGGCATCATGGCAAGAATCTCACAAATACCAGGTACGAGTATACCTGGTATACTATTAATACCTGTGTTATTGAAGTACAAAATCGTGCAAAGGTAAACGTAGAATCGAAAGGTAAACGTAGAATCGTACTCGTGGTGGTCGACAGCACTATACTCGTACGTGGTACAGCAGAGTAACCGAGGAGTAACCAAGGTACTCGAGGACGTACTCGTAGCTGGTACCTGGCATGTACCAGGTATATAGGTACCACACGCAGTCTACGAATCCGAAAATCGGTACCAGGTACGAAAATTGTATGCGACAAATCGAAAAATGGGTTCAGAGCTCGCAACCTCCCCCCAACCAGGGGACACTCCGAATGCCCCCCCCATGCCCCGGGCCCGGCCCCCACACCCCTGAACATTTAGGGCTCGGCGTGAAAAGACGTGGGGACAAATCGCCCGGGTCGCGCCAGCAATCGCAATCACGAACCGCGCCCACTACTCGTACCTTCTGCTGGTCGAAAAATCGGCGCGGACCAGCCTCTCCGCAACATCGATCCTGTATTTGTGAGCGCAGGAAGCCGGCGGGGTGGGTATGTCGTTAGGAGGTGGTAGCCCTTGCTCCGCAATCCACGAGGTAGTATTCGAATCGCTCGGTGTTTCCATGGTCTCTGCGGCCATTGCACATGGAGTGTACGCAAACCGCCTGTCCCTGCTGCGAGCACTTGGCTGAAACTATCGGGAAATTGTTGTATAGACTTGCGAGGGATGTTTTGTCATAAATCCCATCCCCCCCTCCTGGCTGTGACACGTGCGTACACGACAGGCATGCGCCCCTAGGCATGGCTATGAAAGTGGGCAAGCGCGTAGCAGAGGAATGTATTTAATCTTCCATGTGTCCCCGTCCTGCAGACATCAGACATACCCCGCCACATGCCCGCTTGATATCTTGAGTTGATCGTTGATCAGTGCCCACCCAGGTCCAGCAAACCAGTTTTGTTTTTGGCACAAGATAAAACAAAAAAAACGCACGAACACTCGTATCTTGTGGGCAAGACACGCCGATTCGCTTCCCGCCACGACCGCAGAAGTATTCGGTCCTTCGAGATTCGCTGATATGAGTCGCGACGAGTTGTAGCGTGGGCGCCACCTGCGTATCACGGAGCTTGCGTTGAACACCAGATATGTACCCGTGGTGTCAACCGACCCCCCACTCAATTTGTTTATTTATGCTGAGAATAGACCAACGGTCACCTCCCCTTCGGACCAAGAAGAACGAATTCGTAATACATCGTACGAGGTACCAGTACCAGGGTACCAGGCTGCAGGTACCTGGTACCACGTCAATATTAATACCAGGCACCCTGGTATTAAATACTGCTGTAGTATTTTTGAGCAATTCTGATTTATGGTATGACGCTGCCGCCCGCTGGCGCTTCGCTCCTTCCATATATATATCCTGCAACAACAAAGAACCTGGACCTAAAAGAGGTTCGCTGACATGCATCCTTCGTGTAGAGTTGTAAACCCGCATGCCCTCGGCGCATCTCGGAGTTGCAGCGTTTGGCGCAAAAATACAGCAGTGCAGTATACTGATTAAACGCACCGCCAATGTATGCGTTGCTTACTGTTCCCCAGTGTACTGCTTCATTTTTAGGTTGGAGAGCCAACCAAGGAGGAGATCGCCTATACAATTTCAGCAACAAGAAAAGTATGAGCGATAAGAATATTATGTACAGGCTGCAAGTGAGGGCGAAAAAAGTAGATTCGCCATGACAAGAGCGCTGCTGCTGTACACGGTATAAACCTTCGGAAGGGGGTGAAAGGCACCACATAGAACGAGGAATCCGATGAACCGAGACTGATGAACAGGCGAAAGCGCTGTTCGCGCTATATTACACGAATACGTAAAAACATGTACCTGGTAAAAAACAAAGACGCAGCACGAGTATGATACACCGCAGATGACGATGGTGCGTCTCCGCATCTCGCTCTCGGTCGGCAGTGGGCCTTGAGCTGTGTATGTTGTGTACAGAAAATGGAAATGGCCTCGATCGGTTTTCGGTTTTTCGTCGAAAAAGTCGGTCGGTTTCGGTTTACAAAATAAAACCAAACTGAAGCCGAAAACGGACGGTGTTTCGGGGGGAAACCGAAAATGTCGATCGGTTATATTACGGTCGATTTTTTACAAATAAACCGAGAATTAAAAAAAAATGGTTTTCGGTCTTCAAAAACCGATTAAAAAGCGACCGACAAAATAGGCTTTCGATTATAACGGTTTACAACCCTGCGTGAGCGAATCAGCCACAAACCTAACTTTTGTACCATACGTGTTTCATCCGTACGGCACATATCGCACTAATTTGACATCAACAATTTCTTTGGGACATACTTTTCGGGGTTAGTATGCGAATTAGTGCGCGACACACGTTTTTTCAGTACGTACTACTGCCGCCGTAGTAGCGCATTGATCGCGACATAACCCACCAAGCTCACGAATATAGTTTGCACTTGAGAGTCAAATAAACTCACGTGCATACAGAGCAATACAAGATAGATACTATTGAGGGAGCATATACTAAGCAGCTCACGAATATAGTTTGCACTTGAGAGTCAAATAAACTCACGTGCATACAGAGCAATACAAGATATATACTATTGAGGGAGCATATACCAAGCAACAATAATACGAGAGCAGACGGGTCTACCGGTATCAGGCACGTACCGGTATCCCTTTGCAACCCAGGCATATCGGCTGAAACATGAGAAAAGCGCACTCTCACCAAGCCATCACCACAAGCTACCCTAATCATGTGGGTGCTCAGCAGTAGTGGGAGTAGAAACAAGCAAGCATGCTTGCCGCATGCGTGCCGGACATGTTTCATAGAACTCCTTGTACAGCAGTAGTTCGGACACACTGCCTCGCAGTCCACCAATAAAAACACGGCAGGCCGGGTTTGCAAGAGGCTTTATTTGGCCGATGCTGCAAATGGTATTACTAGACGTCGTTAACGTCGTTTTTGTTCCATCTGAAGCGTCTGAAGTCCCGCAGAGTTCCGCTAAAAACCGAACGGCATCAAACGGAAAACCCATCACACGCACAACAGAGATACGTTGTGCGGGACGGTATGGTAGAGTACGGGTACGGTGCGGCGCGGAACCACCCGTGGCCATCCCCTTGGTCGAATGCCGCCGCCCTACTGCCAGCATCACGGCGTGCTCGAGCTGTGCACTGCCTACAAACACAACCCATCCAGCACATCCTGCGTTTTTTCAAGTCAGTAAAAGCTGTCCGATTTGTTTCACAACACACGTCGCAGGCCCGAACCATCCGAATTATCAAGCAAACTAAAGCGATGCACACCGGTACGATATTACGGCAGGAGCGGGTGTAAAGCTCAAGGACAAAGCATCCTACGGCCCTTAGGCCTCGTCTTCTCGGGTACACCATGCACGGAGATATATATGTATACCACCCCATGTCCTGCGTTGACCGACCCCCAACGTTAACGGCAACCTCGTAGAGTTTCCATCCAGCACCTACACGACACGAAACGTTGTTACGGTACTACATCTGGCAAGGCGTTACGCGGAGGTTCTAGGACCGCGGGTTGTGCGCGCCGTCTTTTGACTTGGAGTCCCGCGCAACATCCAACATTTTCCGATATCTCTCCTGCAGGAGGCTGTCCGTGATGGTCTCGTTGAGGATATCCGCACCCCCGGGCAAAGCATCTGAGGCACGGAGGGAGTCACAGGTGGAAGGGAGGCGGCCGGCCGGGGGGGCATGGGGGAGGCTGGTGACGTTGACAACACCTATCAATGGACAGGAATATGTTGTTGAGTAGGCGCGAGTAGGCGTTTCGCCAAAAGACCCAAGAAAAAAAGTTGTCAATAGCACTAATAATAAGGACCTTGGAAAGAAGATACCTGGTACGTTTTTTCTCGGTGCTGTACGTACATAGACAAGATGAAATATACCGGGGTTTTTAGCCCTGTTGTTGCCCTTTTGTTTCAACCCAATACACGTACTACTTCTCACGGGATCAAGTTTCCCTGTCCGATCTTTTTCGGGTACGTAGTACGTAAGAAATATCCGCGAAGGGACCCGCAAGCGTCCGATCAAATCCACCTCGTCATTGGTGGTAACGAGGGTGCACGAAAAAAAAGAGAAAGACGAGCTCGTATGTGCACTCCATCCCTATTACGGGAGACCATTGTTAATAGGACCTATGGTATACACAAAAACCTCTATATTTAACCGTTTTTACAGACAATATATGGTTCTATTAACTATGGTCCCCCGTAATAGGTCAGAACCAGAAGAAAAACTACAGACTGGCGAGATTTCTGGACGAATTTAGTTTATTATATTTTTGATGAGGACTATCATTCACTTGGGTCTAGTATAGCCCCCCCCCCCCCCCCCCCCCTGGGACTCAAAAATAACTTGGTTCGACATTCTTTTTATGGTTACCTATGGTACTACGGTAGCTGCCGGCACGTGAAACGACAAGAAAAAAAAAAATGATTTTACGGCGATATGCGCTGCTGGCTCGCAACTTCGAGTTCGCGTAAAACACCTCTTGAACTCGCTTCTGGCTGTCTACGACAGCTATCTGGTGCGCCCGACGCCCTCTCACACCCCATAAAAAGGGTCGCAACTCGATTTCGTGGGCTGTGGTAGCTTGCAGGGAGCTATTAATAACTGTGAATATCTGTCTGCAATGGAAGTGCAAACGTTCGATCGGGGGTTGTTTTTCGTTCCTTCTGCGCCTTCCGAACTTCGACCAATTTCGACCGCTGCAGCAAAAAACAAAAGTCGAGGTGTAGACCTGCCTTGAGAAAGTGCCGAAGGCCAATCTGGAGAGAATCACAGGCTGCTGTAGAAGGAACAGCAAGCTCAAACACTCACTCACTCACTCACTCTCTGCCAAGGCAACTAACTATCTGCCAAAGGCACGAACTACCAGTCGAAGGTCCAACGCAGCGTGCCAAAATAGCGGCGCAGCCAACTGCCCCTAAAACACTGTCTACATATCCAAATCACCCGGAAACTCGCGAACGAGGAGGCAAGAAGAATCTTCGTAACCTTGACCAACTGCGCCTACATATGCCAGGGACAAGCAACTATTAATAGGAGTCAGACTTCAATTATACCTTTTGCAGTATTACCAGTAGGAGAAGTACCATAAGAGATGACGCTGCGCGCGGGGGCGGGGGCGGGCGGGGGGAGTATTTAAACGGAGAATTCGGCCTTGTGTGTGCCTGGCGTCCGGATACGTGCCACAAGGAAAAAAACCTGGTCGACCGCTTCATCCGAAACGCCTCCTGGAGTTGTGTAAATCGTACACATAAAAACCGAGAAAAACTAGCCTCGCGGCCGGAAGCTTGCTGCTCCAGCTACAGCCGCTACCGCTCCAAGAAAAGATCAGGAGCGCACCAACGCTCGTTCAGGCAATTGGACCGGCCGTCCATCTTCCACGCCCAGAGCACCTCACCTGTCTTGGGGGCGTAGAGTTCTTTTTCCGCGAAACTAATTTCCGCCATGGCTAGCCGCTGCAACCGATCCCCTCCCGGCGAAACCACGCTCTTCGCAGCTCGAGGTACCGCCGCCCCCACCCCCGTCCCGACCCCTGCCCCCATCCCCACCCCAACTCTCGTCGGCGCCGCTCTTCCACCCGCCCTTTCTCTTAACCCATCTCCGACGCGTCCTCCACCCCCACCGCTAACGCCTCCAGCCGTCTCCCCCTTGTCGCCACCAAAACCCCTTTCTCCCAACGTTGTCGCCGCTGGGTTGTCAAAAATTCGGCCGCTGGAAACCCCTGGAGGCCGATTGACCGTGGGTAACTCGTTCGATGGTGGACGAATCGCCGAAGCCGTCGTCGTTGGCGTTGGGAGGCTGTGGGAATATTGTCCACCCCCTCCTGGAGAAACGTAGCCAGCCCCGAGGGCGTTGTTGTCGTGGGGGGAGGGGAGCGGGAGAGGCTGGTCCGCTTGGCCGGAGAGCTTGGGTTGTTCCCGAAGCGCACTGCCTGCATGCAGGGGCAAGCGTGTGCGGACGGACGGGAGGGCAAACGAACCGACGGGGGAGGAGGGGGGGGGGGGGGGATTCGGGCTGCACTCATGTAATGCATGGCCGTAGACGAATGGCCATATACCCTTGCATCCCTTCGATGGAGGGACGGAGAAAATCGGGTTTTCACCGACCAGGCAGGCATTGCTTGCACCAAGCGTGGAGCGAAACGTGAGGTGTTTGACGACTCGTATTAAGGGTGAGCTGTGCATCCTGCTCAGAAACACTCGCGAGGCGGAAATTCTTGCACACGGATGATGACAGCGTCGAGTTCATCGATTTTGTTTCTGGTGTGGGGCGGGGGGGGGGGGGGGGGGGGTCCGAGACTCTCTTAGCATCCCGGTGATGTGGCAGGTCGAATCAGGCGTATACCTGGTATGCACCTAGCATATATGTATACAGGTGTCACGATGGTAATACTAGAAACAAACTACGCAAGGTTTGAGTATTGTACCAAGGATTATCGAAACAAGTCAAGCGGTAGCATGCAGCAGCCACAAGGGAGGGCTTACCGAAGCATTTCCTGGATGGGCATGCCCACTGTCTCTAAGTATCCGCCAGGCCCGTCACACAACTATCCCGAGCACAGTGCACGATCAACAGCTGCGCACAACCAACCAACAGGGGGGAAGAAGACAGCGGTCGGGGAATACCGACGTATAGGGAACAAGAAACAGGCGCCCTTACGCCTGCGCCGTCAGGAATCGGCCGCGCACGACACCACCAAAAGCACCGCGAGAGCGCAATTTTTCCACGAACTCGACAGACCAGATCCCCAGTTCACGATCTAGATACTTCGGAGCAGCTATGCCCCAGATCCTTGTTATCTGTACGATCTAAACAAAAACGCCTCTATGATCTGCACGGTCTAAACAATCGTCGCCGGGTGGAAAGTCGCATGATCTGCGTGATCCAGCAAATGGTTTCCTGGACTAAAAACCCGCACGATGCGCACGTGCAGATCTCGCGAAGCATTAAAAAACAAAATGCGGGGGAAAAATTAGGAGCTAAGTCACCTACAGAAGTAGATCGTGATCTATGGGGAGCGCGCATACATCGCAACTCTGACCACCAACATTTCTTCCTGCCGTCCGACCATGAACCTAGTCTTGTCCTGCCGGCCGAGGCTACGCGTTGAGTTAAAACATGTATTTTTGACGGGGGGAGGGGGGGGGGGGGGGGGGAGGGGGGGGCGAGATACTCACTGCCAGGGTGCGAGGACCCAGTGATGCCCGCGGGCAGCCGCGCCGCTCCCCTGAGCTCCGCTTTGATCACCCTCAGGTCATCCAGGTTGGACCGAATCTCGTTTTGCAGCTGCTCACCCCCGCCCCGAACAGACGGCGAAACAGGAAGGGGATACGATAAGCAACAAGTCTCTACCTGGAATGCAATATGGAAAAAAAAGAAGTAAATCTGCGCCCCAAAATGTTGGAGGTGTCTCCGTTCGGAGTAGGAACGGTGCTCCGCCTCGGAAGGGATGCGTGGTCCGTGTGGTCAAATGGCTAAGGCAAGCAACAACAGAGTACGTACGTACGCCCGTACGCCCGCCCGCCCGCCAACCTTTTATCGCGTGGCGCGGCGCGGCACGGCACGAGGCAAGGGGCGGGACAGGCGGCAGAATATTTCGGGCTGAAGGTGAGAGAAGGTGCTGGTGAGACCAGCACAGTAATTGGCAACCATTTATCCCGTGGCGCATGCCTGACCCTTTTTTTTACGACCAGCGATTGCAAGCACTTTGTTCGTCTGTATCCGCCTCATTTATCTTGTTCGCCCCGTTTTTCTCCTCCTGCTCCCTCCCGAGTCGCAAGTCAGAGCCGGGGTCACACAGCAGGCTCTTTCCCCCCCCAAAATGCGTTCTACGATAGAGGTTGCACATTTCCGCCAAGTAATTCTGAACGACGGGGTTCCTTTACCGAAAAAAAAAAAACGTCGGAATGCCAATCTTGTTTTTGAAAAATCGCTTATTTTTTTTTTAACTTGGGTCATGGAAGTACTCATCGGGAAGCAATTTGGTTTTTCTGGAGTCATTTTTCGGGTGGGGTATGGAGCCCCCTTAAGTGAGGGGCCTCAGAAAATTTAGGTTGAACCTCTATCGTAGAACGCATCCCCACCCCCACCCACGACCACGACCACCGCGGCACGCGCCATAAAAAAAAATCATCACAAGAAGGGTTCACCAATTTTCTTCCCCCGCCGGCTCGCGTCGAATTGTGTCTACCCACGCTATTACGGGGAACCATAGTAAATAGGACCGAATATTTTCAGTAAAACTAGGGAAACACATGGGTGTTTGTGTGTACCGTAGGTTCTGTTTACTATGGGGCCCCGTAGTAGGCGCTCCCGGGCGGTCGGTGTGTGTATTTCGACGGCAAGCAGTACCCCAAGACGAGGCATCCATCTCCAAATCACGTGAGTGCGGTTATTCAGGCAGGTTATGGCCTACAAAGACACGTGGGACCCGTCTGTCTGTCCCGTGTGGGTGGCTTTTTCACAAAACAATTCGAATTCCTGTGACGTCCTGGACCCGGTTTTCGGCCTCTGTTTCTTCGTAAAGTGTTGGGTTATTTTTTTAGTAGGTTTAGCAGTCTGGGAGAAGGAAGCTTTAGGGATGTTTTTTACTTGAAAAATGTGTAGCGTGGTCTGCACTTCGGAATCGTCGTCGGCATCTGAGAAATTTCCTGGTTCGATGCAAACTCGGCGTAGCCTCGTTTATGGCGAGTTTCGGCCCGTTTCGGCTGCGGTTTGGGGTCAGGGTTAGGGTTAGGGTTAGGTTTAGGGTTAGAGTCAGGGGTTGGGTCTTCGCCCGTGCCTTGATCCCAACAGGAACCAAAACATCCGAACAGCCTACCAACCTGAAGATCCCTTCTCCCAGATTGTTAAAGGTCCTCTATTTTTTTACGACCGGAAAAAACAGTGTAAACGTGGCAAACTCCAAGAGCGCTCTAACTTCCGCCCTCAAAAATAGCGTGGCGCCGCATGCTTGACGCTCAAAACAACGAAAACATGGGAACGAATTTGCCCCGCAGCGCCACGGGCGGCTTGCACAAAACGTGGAATCACCACCACCACCCCCACCACCACCACCACCACTGACACCATCGGGCGCGTGCTGCGGGCAATGCTTAATTCACTACTTAGCGCGTGGTGGGCGCATGAAACTCAAAAGGAAGACCACGGAGCGCGCCGTGCGCGTTACCGTCGGCCTTGCCAACGCACCGTTCGCACAGAGAGGCGGGCGCGCGCGGACGGAAGCATTCACATCTCCGAAAGAAAACCATCAATTCCCATTTCAGGGTTCAGGGTTCTCGATCTTTCCTTCAAGGCAGATATACTCCCATTATATTGCACCAGGGTATGTACGATCTCCTGTTTGCTCATGTCGCCGGTTGGGACCCCCGTGCAGTCTGGACGCCGTAGCACCCTCTTTTCCCGGGTTGGATCCGTGCTGTTTTCAGCTCCCGCGCAACCTCTCACAACCGCAGGTGAGGGACTAGATGATCTGTAGATGATCTACGCGTAGATAATGATCTGCTCCGAGGTGTCGAATATTTAATCGAGTGGGACGGGGACGAGTGTCCGTCCAAGAGGATCGAAAAAAAAAACGAAAAGTGAGCGTCGACCTTTGTTCCGCCACCACGAAGACCGTCGATTCAGCCTTCAACCTCAACCTGTCGACGAGAACGCCGAATTGCGAACCGCTTGATCGGTTCGGACAGCGGTTCGGACTGCTTACTGCTTGCTGTACAGTCTTGAGACCACCGACCACACAGTGGCGATGACTGTGGGACAGGAAATACTTCGACAACAACTACAACAACAACAACAACAACAACAACAACGGCAACAACAGCAGCACCAAAGAGCACTTAGAGCTATGCCCGCGCACCGGAGGCAACGAACACCGCACGCCAATCTCGGCCCGCCAACTTTTCACCGCCGCGGCTACATTACGATCGCACGGAAGGCGGCATCACCTGCAGGAGTTCACTGCCCTTGGAAAGCTCGCCCATGCGGGCCTGCCCTCCCTGCACAAGCCCAGACACTTTGCCGACCCCGCGACCCACCAAACGGAAGACGAGGGGCATGTCGTTTTTTCCTGCAAAAAAAATACAAGGGTGCCGGGTACATGAATAGCAGCAGCAGCAGCGGTAGTAGTAGTAGTAGTAGTAGTAGGCGTGTGTACACCAGTAGCTCTACTGCCACGCCCCTTCACAGAGTAGCGTACAGTACGAGTAGTTCTACCGCGCGTTGATGAGCGTGTAAAGCCGAACAAACAGCGAATAGTTCCCAGTTACACTTCAGCTTCTGGGTTCTGTCACAACAGACAATTTAAATCCCCAAACCCCCTGCCTTTCGACGCTATTTGAAAGGTCTATTTGCGTTTATGTTTCCCTATCCTCTACCAGAAAGTCCTACTTTACCCTAATTCAAGCAAAAAAAGGGAATTTGTCGCCGACCAATCATCAACTCGATAGTTGATCTTATATCTAGAAGTTGCCTTTCAACGCTGTTTTAAAGGTCTAATTTGCATCGACGAGGCTGCAACCGATATTCTGAAATCATGTATCTAATCACTCACAACGACTCGATGGTTAATGCGCGTTGTTTCGTTGAATTCCGCTCTTTGTGGCGTCAACCGGAAACGATCGATCTCCTATCAATAGAACACCTCGTGCCAATACATTTGACCACATCATACTACGTCGTACGTCTGTCCGTCGAATGTTACGTAGCTATGTCGCTGCGGGCGGCACGACATACTCACTGTCTCTCTGTTTAATCGCTCTCTCTCCACCCATCGCGACCAGGATCAACAGCTACGAGGCGCGAGAGTGCCTTCGGTCGTAGCGAACAAGTGGCAAAGTACACGGCAGCAGCAGCGACAATGATCCCCAAGCGTTCGGTCGTCGTGAATAACTGGCGAGGTACACAGCAGCAGGGCGAGGCTAGAACGCAGAATTCGGTCGGGAGGAGGATCAACCATCGTATCAGCAGCTGCGAGGCCCGACCATGTGCTCCGTTGTCTTGAATAATAATACCAGGTACCGGGTAAGTGACAAGATCACAGCAGCAGCGGCAATGAGCCCCGATCGTGTATTCGGTCGTCGTTTTTTTCTGTATTTTCTTCCATTTTTTCATTTTTGGTGTTCTCATCCATTCCCTTCATTTCTGTAGCAAACAAATATGAAAATGAACGTTTGCTTTGTAGTATTTTAGGAAGAATTTGTTGTTCCATTTGTCCCACCACGTACCTAAACCAACCAAACCTTCCCCCCCCCCCCTGTTTATTCGGTAAGGTGTAAGGTTGTCGAACACCGTGTGGGAATAACAAAGGTCTGAGCAAGTACCTGAATCAAACCTCTCTCCCCCCCCCGATTTTTTAGGACCTATAACAATCTGGGAGAAGGATCTTTAGGTTGGTAGGCTGTTCGGATGTTTTGGTTCCTGTTGGGATCAAGGCACGCGCGAAGACCCAACCCAACCCCTGACTCTAACCCTAACCCTAACCCTAACCCAAACGCTGACCCCAAACCGCAGCCGAAACGGGCCGAAACTCGCCATAAACGCGGCTACGCCGAGTTTGCATCGAACCAGGAAATTTCTCAGATGCGGACGATGATTCCGAAGTGCAGACCACGCTACACATTTTTCAAGTAAAAAACATCCCTAAAGATCCCTTCTCCAAGACTGCTAAACCTACTCCGGTTTTTACTGTTTTTACTTTTTACCAGGTACTCGGTAAGGCCGTCGATCAACGCATAAAGAAAACGGAGAAGACGATCTTAATCTTTAAGGTGGAACTGCGAAAGACCGATGTCGGCGCCATCGCCCTTTCACCACAACAACTTACGACGTTGCTCGTTTAGCCGGGCGACTACAGCAGTACGTGCTTCGCCACTTCTGGGTGACGCACGTACTGCTGGATTCGCCATGGATTCAGACCGCTTCGATGCTCTCATCGTCTCTATGAATACCACCACGCCAGTAGCCATGCTGCTTCCAAGGCCCTTCGCCAGGTGTTGTGTACAAACAGCAGTAGGCCCGCTGCGCCTTTGTAAACCAGGATATACAGCAGTAGTACGTGCGTACGTGACACTATGAATGCTGCACCTTCATGGGAAGCGACCTCCTCAGAGAGACGTGTACACCAGTAGCTATCCTGCACTTACACAGCACAACAGCAGCAGCAGCAGCATTAGTAGCTTTCACTGCGCCCTAGACAGTTTTCTGTCATATATATCATACTCGTAGGCCGGTGAGAGTACGACGTAGGTGGAGAATCCATATCGCGCAAACTGGCTGAGAAGCAAAGACACGAAATTGCATCGCACGTTGTATTTGCGACAAGTGACTCCCGTGGTGGCGGCGCTGCGATCACATTAATATACTACCAGGTAGTAAGTAAGCAGTGAGCAGCACCTTATCATATGGTACGATTGTTGTCACGAACTACTGTACGACCAACTACAGCAGGACCTGTGACACGTACGAGGACAGCGCCCTGCGTCCTCCGATATCATAGAAAAATAACCAGTACGTAGCCTACAGTAGTGGACACCTGCTGACTGTGAGTCTTCCTCAAAATAAGGCACCTTCCTGGCAGCTATTATTAATAGCGCACTTGGCCGAGGGGTGTATTACACCCGTACGCGGCTCAATCAACCCACGACCCACCTATACAACTGCTACTGTGGTACGTACGTACAGTAGAGTTTTGCCAAGCCACAACATCCCGAGCGCGCGGAATCAACCGACGAGTCTTGTACAAGCCCAGTATTCAAGCCGGCAGGATCAAATCAACCTACCAGTATGAATAGAGTCTTGCCAAGCACAGCATCACAGCGCTGTTCACTCCCATGGGGGTTGGGGTTAGGGTTCCGGTTGGAGGGTCGGCCTTAGGCGCCAGGGACAACACGACGACATTCCCGTATTATTAGATTAACAGGAGGTGTATCATCAGGGTAAGTGAACACACTCGTTCCGAGCAAAGATGCCAAGAGACATGTCAAGCGACCGCCTAAACGTGCGCTGTCAAGGATTTAGGGCCGAGTGTTCCAGACTCAAAGCTATTACCAGTAACTACAACACAGCAGTATTCAGTACCAGGGTACGTATTTACTAATATTAATACCAGGTAGTAGTTTGGTGTCAGGTATTAGGGTTCGAAGTAGCAACAAATTCTGCTACGACCCGTATATGATCCGTACCGGTATAGGAGTGCGGAGTGCAAATGGGAGATTGCTCACCGAGAAGTAGAACCGCTGCTCCACCAATGACGATCATCTCCGCCATACCTATATCAAACATAGCTATTAAATACCACAATGCAGTAACAACGCGATGCTCGGGACCTCAGCCAGTGTGCGCAGCAGCGACAAGAACGTCGACTGAAAAAATAAAAAATCCGTTTGGGGTTTCCACCGGATGATTACAGCGTGTCTGAAGCGGGAGCTATTAGCACACTCCCCAGGCGGCGGGAACAACGGCGAACAACGAAGCCCACATCAACTTGCGAGATCTCTGCACAGAGCACACGCCCTATGAAGCGTGTGTACGATGATATATCTGTTCCTGTCGGTGGGAACGTTCCTGAAGAGACGTCAGCAGGACTTGGTGCCGAAAATGGAACCGGGAAGGCCGGGAACTCGGTGTTGTCGCCCGGGGCTGCGGGAGGAGCAGGAGGAGCGGCAGGGCACAGCAGAAAGAAGTGCCCCTACCTCGACACCATCAATCGAAATGTCCTAGACTTTGATTTCGAGAAGGTTCGCAACTGCCCTGATATTGTCTAATCTACGGTGTTCGTCTTTCACCTTGTTTGTCGGTAGATGTCGGCGTCTGTTCGAGCGTTGATTGATCGTACTTCTGCTGTGGCCAGTGGTCACAGTACTTACGTCCCCCGAACAAAGCAGCCAACACCGACAAATATCAAAGTACTCCTGTCCCGCGACAGTGCCCGTATGTCAGGACAGCAGTATGTACCGTGGATCCCTACAGCAGTAGTGCCGTTGTGATGCTTCTCCCGTTGGTTGTGCAGCAAAGGACCCCGCGCTTACAGAAACGACACAGATGAAACCTGTTGTAACAACATTGCTGCACAGCTTTATTTGCAAAAATAAAAAAAGGGATTCAATTGTTGAGAGCGCCTTGCAGCGTGGGTAGGCACAATTCGATGCGAGTCGACGAGGGAAGAAAAGGCTGAAATCTTCTCGCGATAAAAATGAAGGCACGTACCGTAGCGGGAAGGGGGGAGAAGAGCCTGCTATGTGACCCCGGATCTGAGTTACGAGTTGGAAGGAGAGAGAGAAGAAGATGTGCGAAGATAATGAATGGGATGGAAAAAAAAAAAAAAAAAAAAAAACAGCTGTACCGGTGCTTGTGTACGTATACTTGTACTGGTACGCACATACCCGTGGTTACGTACCAGGTATACGTGAACGTGGTTCGGTTTGCAGTCCGTTAGCAGTCATGATGTGAGGTGTGAGGTGTTTGCATGCAAGCGCAGGCACCACCTGGACGTTACATTCGACGAGCGAATGGTTACGTACCAGGTATACGTGAACGTGGTTCGGTTTGCAGTCCGTTAGCAGTCATGATGTGAGGTGTGAGGTGTTGGCATGCAAGCGCAGGCACCACCTGGACGTTACATTCGACGAGCGAATGGGAGCGCTGGCCCCCCATCACGCGAACTTCGTACCGCATACCTGGTACCTGGTAACACGCATGATAGCACACACCCTGGGGCGATTTTGAAAGCTGTGTTTCTCGACAAGGGGGAGGGCGTACTGAATACCCCCAGCGATGCGTCAATGCAACCTTCTCGACGAAATATTTCCAAAGCCACCATTTTCGTTATGTGTGCCCCCCCTTAAGGCATGTTTTCGAGGAAACCGAGTCTGAAATTCTTCCCTGGGGGTGGGTGTTTTATCACCCGGTGTGTTACTCGTACTCGTACGGCATAAACAAACCAGCCTGTACACGTCGGACAGATCAGATCAGATCACAATCACGGCACAGAGATCCCACCAGATAAATTTCACGGATCTGCATCATCTCTACAGTAGAACGAGTGCCAAGTTTCGACGGGACTGATCCACAGGACCTGAATGACCTGGGGGTCACATTTCTGCAGTACGTACTAAATATTCATAACTCCATGATAGTATGAAAGTGATGTGACTAAGGGCGGGTAATCTATTGTACTAGGGCGTAGTCGTGTTTTCGTGCTCCAATTCCCCCTTCGGTTCACTCGTCCTGAAACCTCCCGCCCTTGGGAAGCTTTTATTCATGAGCAATGGTGCACTTTTCCCCTCCCTTTACCCCGTGTAGGACTGCAGTCCCGTTTTGGGGACAAACTACGTAGAAGTTGACTGGTTTGTCCCCAAAATGGGACTGCAGTTTTCCCTAAAAGGTAAGGTCCTTCCCTCCCCCCCCCCCCTCTCTTCCCCCTCCCCCTTCACCTCCCCCTTCCCCAGCTCTGCAGCATATCCCTATCGAACAACAACGTCTACGCATGTCTGGTGTGCGGCAAGTACTTCCAAGGCAGGGGGCGCAACACCCACGCGTACACGCACAGCGTCCAGCACTCCCATCACGTGTTCATCAACCTCAGGACCTGCCAGGTGTACTGCCTGCCCGACTCTTACGAGGTGGTGGACTCGTCTCTTGAGGACATCCAGAGGGCGCTCGACCCTCGGTACTCGCCGGCAGCTATCGCGGCGTTGGACCAGGTGCGGGGAGTTGTAGTAGTCGAAAGGGGGGGTGAAGGTAGTGGAGGGAAGGGTGGTGGGGGTGGTAGTGGTGAGGGGGGGGTGGTGGTTGGAGGGGCGGGGGGGGGGGGGGGGTGTACTTACGTCATGCATGGCCGTTGTCGTATGTATGACCAAAGGTGGGAGGGGGGGCGGGCGGTAATACGATAGGGGCCCCTCTATTTTGCCGGTATCATATGCGCCAGCCTGCAGTACGGGTACTATGACGGCAATCGGCACTACTCCGCACACTTGCGCACTGGTTAATCCCATCTGTGCCAAGCGATTCCACAGGCAGGCACTGTCGCGGGCAACCGGCACCACTCAACCGGCACTACGCGTATAGAGAGATCACTAACTAGTGCAGTAGTGGTAGTCTTAGTAGTAGTAGTAGTAGTAGTAGTAGTAGTAGTAGTAGTAGTAGTAGTAGTAGTAGTAGTAGTAGTAGTAGTAGTAGTAGTAGTAGTAGTAGTCTTAGTAGTAGCAGTAGTAGTAGTAGTAGTAGTAGTAGTAGTAGTAGTAGTAGTAGTAGTAGTAGTAGTAGTAGTAGTAGTAGTAGTAGTAGTAGTAATGGCAGTAGTAGTAGCAGTAGTAGTAGTAATAGTATCAATAGTGTACTGGTGGGAGGTTCGGTTAGGGGTAGTAGTGTTGATGATGTCGGCCGAGGTGGTAATGGAGGTAGTGGCGACGGCAGTGGTGGGGATGGTGGTAGTCGTAGCGTAATGATGGTCTTCCTCCTCCTCCTTCTCCTCCTCCTTCTCCTCCCCCTCCTCCTTCTCCTCCTCCTCCTTCTTCTCCTTCTCCTCCTCCTCGTTCTCTGCCCCTCAAGGTACACATGGTTATCGTCTTCCCGCCCCCTCCCTTTCCCTTCCCAGCCCTATCACCTCCCTCTCTCCCCTCCCCTTCTATGCTCGGTGTCGAACGGGATGCGCGGTCAATCGTCACGCGACTACACAAGGCGAGCAACCAACGAGTACGCCCCCCCCACGCCCCCGCCCTCCCCGTCCCCTCCCGCCCACTCAATCCCCCCCTCCTGATGTTGTCGCCGCGCGAGCAGAACACAACCCTGTCGAGAGATCAGTACGGAGTGGCTTACTTGCCGGGGTTCGTGGGGCTGAACAATCTCAAGTGTACCGACTTCGTCAACGTGAGGATTTTTGCGCCGCTGGTGCCTGTATTTTCCACCCATCTATATCGGTGTGTTTCGCTCTTATAGACCCAGAGACGTGTTGTGATCAGGGGTTATCGAGGTAGAACTCCCCTCCCCCACATGGCCTCTCCGTTAAAACTTGGTTACCTGGTGCCTTTTGTATCGTGTCGCGCTTTTTGTCACATTTCAGCTTTTACACGGCTTGTCGACGGTTGTCGTCATGATTGCGTCGGAACGTGCTCGCTCCCGCGCTTGCAGCAGCAGTATGATGAAATATTTGAGATGCGTTTGATAGGTGCAGGATGCTGTAGGCCAGTAGGCTGTGTCCTGCGTGTCAAACAATAACCCTCCCCCTCTCACTGTCGGAATGCGAGGGTCTATGGTCGTACGACTACGGCCATGCATGGTGTAGAGTACACCCCCTCCCCCCTCTCCGTAAAACGCAATCTAAAACACCCCCTCTCTCTCTTCAAACCCCTGGAAAACGAAGGTGGTGCTGCACGCGCTGGCTCACGTCCCGCCTCTGCGCGACTTCTTCGTCGCGCCCTCCAACTACAAGGACAGCAAAGCGCCCCTGGTGAGCAGCGGAAAACGTTTCGGTACCGCTAACCACCCACCCACCCACGCATCCACCTAACACTAACCACCCACCCACCCAGTCATCCACGTATCGAACCAACCAACGATCCACCCAACCATCCAATCATCCATCCATCTACCCATCCATCCTCCCCGTACTCCCCCCCCCCCCTCCCCTCCTTCCCCCTCCCTTGCCTTGAACGAAAGGTGCATGCCTTTGGAGAGGTGATTCGGCGCGTGTGGTCTCCGAGCAACTTCAAGAGCGCCGTGTCTCCTCACGAGTTCATCCAAGCGGTTTCCTACGCTTCCAAGAAGCGTTTCAAGCCCGGGGTGCAGTCGGAGGCGGTGGATTTTCTGTCCTGGCTGCTCAACTCCCTCCACCAGGTAAGGTCAACGATTTACTATTGCGGGGGGCCATAGTTAAGAGGACCTATGGTACACCCAAAAACCTATACATTTCCGTATTTTTACGTTTACTTTTTGGTCGTATTTGCTATGGTCCCCCGTAATATTACTGCAGTAGTGGTTCCTATATCGTGCCGGCTGCCCGCTATTGTGCCGGTCAAATCGCTTGGCACGGACACTACAGGATATATCAGTGCCGCAGTGTGCGGAGTAGTGTCTGTATATTAATAATGCTGGTATTGTAGGCTGGCGCACATGATGCCTTGCACTATAGAGGCCATCGGCACTACTGCTGCAATAGCAAAACATATACCACACTCTACCCAAGGGCTTTGTCCCCCAAAAGCGTGGCTTGCCGTTTCAAGGGTTTAATGGTGCCTGGGGAGGGAAGGAGAGAGGGAGGGAGGGCGGGGGGGAGGGGCACCGACGGAGAGAGGGCGGGAGAGTGGAACGAGTGTGTGGGGGGGGGGCGTGCTCATGTCATGCTTGGCCGTGCTCGTATGGCCGTAGACCCTCACTTCCCCACAATGCCGAGACGTGATACGTACCAGGTTTTTCACCGACCAGGCAGACCTTGACATTGCTTGCACCAAGCGTCAAGCACCGTTAGGTGTTTGGCGGGTCGCATGCAGGGCAAGGGACGGGGGTGGAGCGGATGGAGGGAGGGAGGGATGGAGGGAGGATGGCATGGTTGGCGGGGGGGGGGGGGGGGGTGTATCTGTTTTATCTGCAGGGAGGGGTAGGGGGGGGGGGCGCCGTTACATGTCCGCGTGGAGTTAAAGGCGGTTAGGAATGTCCTTCGTAAAAAAACAACCCACGATATATCCAAGCAGTTTATCCCCAAAGCTTGGGTGCAGTTTGCTGTTCTCGACGGGATAAAGATGGGGGGGGGGGGGGGGGGGGGGGGGGGTGCTCCCGCTCACCCCCCCCGCCCCGTTTCTAGTCGTGTGGTTGCAAGGTTCCGGTGGTCACCTACTTTGCTGCCCCGGCTGTACTCTACTTGTGTACTCTACTTGACTTTCTGCTATTGATACGTTGTGAAAGCCCCCCCGCTAATATGTCTACCTGGAGTAGGAACGGTGCTCCGCCTCGAAAGGGATGCGTGGTCAATTGTCGAGTGACTGAGGCTAGCAACAAAGGAGAACGCCTCCCCCCCCCCCCCTCCTGCCTGCCGCCTGGTTCTTCATGTGTTGTTCCAGGGTTTGGTCGTTTTGGAGGTGCTCCTATTTGGAACAGGAACGGTGCTCCGTCTCGAAAGGGATGCGTGATCAATGGTCAAAAGACTAAGGCAAGCAACCAATGAGAACCGCCTCCCCCCCGTCACCGTTTGCCCCGGTTCTGTTCTTGTGGCTTCAGGGCTTGGGTGGGACGCGCAAGCCGGGGAGCAGCGTGATCTTCCAGACTTTTCAAGGCCTAGTGGAAGTCGAGACTCTCACCAAGAAAAAGGTACGTTGGCTGGTTGGTTGGTTGGTTGGTTGGTTGGTTAGTTGCTCGGTTGGTTGGTTCAAGAGTACACGGAGAGAAATCAGAACTGCACTTCTTTTTTTTCAAGTCCCAGACAGCGAGGGGTTTACAAAAACCAAGTCAACCAAAACGGACAAAAAGCATGGTTTTATGTTACCTGCTATTAATAGTTTGTTTTCAGTTCCGACGTGATCGCTAGTCTGGCTCCGTTTTTTTTTTTTTGTTTCGTGTACCCCTGGTTGGTTGGTTGATTTCCCAAACGCTTCAATGCCTGGTAGATGTTGAGGCTCTCAGTAAGCAAAAGGTTCGTTGGTTTGGTTGGTTGATAGATTGGCTGGTTGGTTGGGGGTTGATTGGATGACTGGTTGATTAGTGGTTGATTGATTGATTGATTGATTTGTTGATCCGTTTTTTAGTTCGGTTGGCCACTCTTTCAAATGTTTCAAGGCCTTGGCGGACGTTGAAACTCTCACCAAGAAGTTGGTTGATTGAGTGATTGGCTTATTGATTGATCTAATGGGCTGGTTGCTTTGGGCGGTTGGTTTGTCCGTCGGTCGGTCAAATTAATGGCGAAAGTGGTGGGGGGCCTGATTGGTTCGTTGATTGGTTATCCGAGTAACTGCTGTTTTTTCGTTGTTTTTTCCATTGGTTGCGGTATTGGTTACATGGTTTGTTGTTTCAATGGTTGATCAGTAGTGCCGTTGGTTGGTTGATTGATCGGTTGATTTGGTAGTCGCTCGGCAAGTCAGTTCTGGATGGCAACGATGGTCGGCTACACTTAAGAATGGCTACGGCTAGGGGTGCAACATTTGGATATGTAGGGGGCAGGAAGACAGGTCGTTTTTTTCTGGTGGACCTTCGTTCACTTGCTGAGCAAGAAAGGCCTCACACCAAAAGAACAAATAAATATGTACGCGCAAATCATGACGAGATTTTTTTACCAAGAATATCATGGCCGAAAAAATGATTTATCAGGGGCGGGTGGGGATCAATACGAAACAAAGGGGGTGAGGGAGAAAACGAAAGAACGCGCTACAAAACCCTGTTTACAACTCCTAAGTTTTTATAGTCTAATTCCAAGTGTTTTGTACCCCAACACGGGAGTGCCGTGGTGAAAAGAAAAAGGCCAAGAAAGAATCCCCTATCCCCGTTTTATACAAGAAGAGGCGTCGCCGATGGAGATTTGCCTGCTGGCAAGTGGTGTTTGTTGTTTGTTTGTTAATTCCAGTGTCCAGTGTGGGTACTGTTAGTAGCACAAGAGTATAGGGGCGGGGCGGGAGGGGGGGGGGTGTACTCAATGGGAGAGATGTACTCGATATCATGGCCGTAGTCCTAGGATCTTATACCCTCGCATCCCTGCAATGCCGGGACGGAGCATGTCGGGTTTTCACCGACCAGGCAAACGTTGCTTTCACGAAGCGCGAAGCGCCGTGAGGTGTCCGGCGATTCGCATAAAGGGAGAGCTGTATGCTACTAAGAACAGCTTGTGAGGCGGACTTGCATATGGATGACAGCTCCAATGAATCAATTTATTTTTCGGTGTAGCCGCTTCCAGAGACAGCAATGGGAGCACTATATAACTGCCTCTTGGGTGCCTTACCATGAACACTACGTGATACGAGCATTCCCACTTGTGCGCAGTAAAGGTTTTCCACCTCGCACAATGATCTAACTTGACAGCCAGCTGTGACCAACCGCCAAAAAAGGAAGAAAAAAGGAAGAAAAAAGTGGTACCCTGGTTGTCTAGCTCAAGTAGTGAGCGGCATGTTTTACAGTGTCGTTGCCAACCGACGCCAACCCAACCCATAAATAATAGGGGGGGGGGGGGGGGGGTTCAGGTACTTGATCGGACAAATCCACGTGTCTGCACATTACCACTCGAACCCCCACCCCGAACGGATCATATGTATATCATCTACAGATCATCTACAGATCATTTCCACTCGATGATCTAGATCTTTCAAAAGACAGATAAATATATCCCGATGTGTGCATGATCTATACATCCTGCAGCTCGTGTTGCCAGGTAGACGCGTTCTACGATAGAGGTAGCACATTTCCGTCACAATGTTTTCTGGAGGACGGGGCTGCTTAACCCAAAATCGTCGGAATGCCGTTCATTTTTCGAGTGTTGACTATGTCGACACTTTGGCCATGGGATTGTTCATCGGGATGCAACTTGTTTTTTTTTGTGGTGAAGTCGATATTTCGGATGAGGTGTTATATGGATGGAGCTCCTCAAGTGAGGAATCCCAGAAAACAAATCGTTCTACCTCTGCTGTAGCATGAGCCGGTAGGACCCGTAAAATCTGTGCCGCATTGTTTTCCTTTGGGTTGGATCTGCGCTACCGTACAGACCCTGCACAACCTCTCTGACCACAACGGCAGGTGAGGGACTATGATAGAATGATCTGCTGCGCTGTAGATGATGATCTATCTGATCTGTCTGTCCGCGGTGTGTACGAAACCGGAAAAGTTTTTGAGGAGTCGTGAATCGCGTGTTTTTTCCTTTTCTTCGTTTTTTTTTTTTTTTTTTTTTTCTGCAGACGAAGACACTGGGCGATGATGGTGAGGAGGACGATGGCGGCGGCGGTGGTGGTGGTGGTGGTGGTGCTAGGCGGATGGTGGCGGACGAGTGGAACGAGGAGGAGATGGGCTTCGACGAGGCGGACTGGGACAAGAAGCAGGCAGAAGTGCCTTTTTTGTGAGTGTTTATACTGCGCGCACAACTGAGGGGCTCACAGCTCGGGCAGACAAATCATGATATATCTATCTATCTATATATCTATCTATATAGATAGATAGATAGATATTTATCTATGTATCTATGTACAGATAGATTATCTAGTTTCTCGTCTGCCGTTGTGAGAGGTATTGTGCAGGATCTGCATATGTAGGTACAGGTCCAACCCAGGAAACATGTGCTTAAAGTAGATGATGTTGATTGTACGGGTCCGGTCCGGCAACATGAGCTAGACCACACGACTCTGTCCATGAATATAAGGACTGTTTGTGTTCAATCCTAATGTAAAAGCCGTTGTTATGTTTCGGGGTAGATGTGTCTTCTGAGGTGGTTACCGCTGATCTAGCTGTGGTGGGCACGCTTTCCCCTCTACCACTATGTCCGTAAATATTAGGAACGTTTGTATTCAATCCTAATGTAAAAGTGGTTGTTATTTTCCGGGACATATATTTTCTGCTGAGGTGGTTGCCGATGATCTCTCTGAGATGTGTACGCTTTCCCTCCCTGAAGCCCCGGGGGGGTTGATGGGTCAACCATGAGACCGTTGTTGTTGCTGTTGGGATATCCATGAGACCGTTGTTGTTGATGTTGTTGCTGTTGGGATTCCAGGTGAATTACCCACCGTCGCCGCAGATGTTGTTGTTGAGATTCCAGGTGAGTTGCCACCATCGCTCCCACACTGAGCAGCACGTTGTTCCCGCCGACCGTCTATACGTTTCCGTCCTGAGTGTTCACCATTTTTTCCTTTTTGCAACAGAACAGGGGGTGGGGGCGGGGGGAGGGCGGGGGGGGGGGGGAAAGAAAGAAGCATCGTCGCTCGAAAGAGTTTGGTGTTTGACTACGGGTGAGCAACAAATTATTAACGGCGTCTCAACTGCTTCGTGTTGATCCCCGCGTGTTGCGTCTGCTGTGCTCTGCCTGTCTTTGTCTTGTTTGTCGCAGGCATCTCACGTTGGACATCCCGGCGACGCCGCTGTTCAAGGACTCACAGGGGGGTAACATCATCCCGCAGATCCCGCTGTTCAAGGTGCTGGACAAGTACAACGGGCGGAACTGGACGGTAAGAAAGAGCTTCCAATCGGCGTAACGCCTGCTTGAGTGAAAAAACGCCCCCGTCAGCGGAACAACGCCATCAGCTGCATGCCGTAAGCGTAGTGCCTGCATCGTAAGTGCTTAAGCGCACACAGCAGAACGCCTTCGAAAAGTATAACGCCTTACCGAAGTACCGGGTATACATTAAAAGTCGAAGCACCAGTCTGCACAGAAATATGAGCGTATGTATCTACTTTTTTACAATGTACAAGCCGCTTTAGAAAGACGCCGTTTTGAGGTGAAACAGGTGAGTGATAAGCCTGAAAATAGTGCAGGAAGCATTTCGAGGGGGAGGGGCGAGGGGGTTCGTAAACAAGTGCCCGGCGTGACCAGGGGATGTCTGGATACCATCCCCGTTTTTTTTGTTTTTGCATTTTTCGACCCTGGTATGCTGTATATTTCAACCGTGCTGTCGAAGCTGGGTAACCGTGGTCTCTCGCGCACCGCCCACACCGTCGCCGCCGTTTTTTTTATGTGTTTCTTCCCAGGACGTGGTAAAGGGAGGTGTGCTCACTCGGAAGCGCTACATGCTCCGTCGCCTTCCGAGGTGTGTATGGTAGAGCAGGAGGGTAGCCTCGTGTCGGTGGTGGTGGTGGCGGTGATGGTGGTGGTGATGGTGGTGGTTGTGGTGGCGGTGGTGGCGGTGGTGGTGGTGTTGGTGGTGGTGGTGGTGGTGGTGGTAGTGGTGATGGTGATGGTGATGGTGGGGGTCGTGGTGGCGGTGTTGGTGGCGGTGTTGGTAGTGGTGGCGGTGGCGGCGGCGGCGGCGGTGTTGTTGATGGTTGTAGTAGCGGCGGTTGTGATGGTTGTGGTGGTGGTGGTGGTGGTGGTGGTGGTGGTGGTGATGGCGGTGTCGATGGGGGTGACGGTGGTTGTGGTGGTGATTGTGGTGGTGTTGGCGATAGTGGTGGTGGTGATGGTGATGGTGGTGGTGGTGGTAGTGGTGGTGGTTAGGTGGGGGGTGATGGGGGTGGTGGTTTGACATTTTTTGCTTCGTTTTTTGTTTCGCTTCGGTGGTGTGTTGTGCATTGCGTACGCGTCAGCTGTGAGTTCGGCGAAAGTGGTCGGTGTGCTCGGCTGTGAATAGCTTTCGCACATCGGAGATATCAGATAGATCAGATATATCATCTAGATCACGAGCTGTATGGCACAGACACAACCCAGCAAACATGTGCTATGTAGATCATGCAGACTGTACGGCTTCCACTCAGCAACGTGAGCTCGATCATACACCACCAGAAATCTGTAGTAGTCTTCCTGGAGAGTCTGCAAAGTAGTAGATCGTTGAATGGCGATCGGGGATCTGACAGGTTTGCAAGCTGAAGGATACCTACGACTAGTCGGTGGCACGTGATTCCAACCAATCGCTCGCGAAAATCTGGTCTGGTGACCACCCCCCCAGGGCCGCTCACGGGGCCGTTTTTCATGACGATAATCTCAGCCCGCCACGATAATGTGCTCAGACTGCAGTTAATACTACAGTAGGTAGTTGAACCCCGCATTAAGGGGGACAAAGTCTTACTAAATACCAGGTACCTGGCACCTGGTAGGTAGCCACCGGTTGGTGTTTGTGCGAGTGCGCGCGTGTTGTTGTTGTCGTTTTTGTTGCTGTTGTTGTTGTTGTTGTTGTTGTGTGTTGTCGTTCTCCTAGCCTAAGGGATGCCTCGAATTAGAAATTGCAAATGTATTTTTTTTTGTTAGTCGCAACTGAGTTTAATTTAATTTAACCTAACCGATCGATCCTCATATACCACTCTGTCCGTAAATATAAGAAAACGCTTGTATACTACTATTTAATCGAAACAGTCCCTGTATTTAGGTACAAGAGTCGTATGCTCTATACGGTAGCTATTGCGGGGGACCATAGTAAATAGGACCAAATAGTGTTAGCAAAAATAGGGAAATATATAGGTTTTTGTGTGTACCGTAGGTCCTATTTACTATGGTTCCCCGTAGTAGTGTTGCCGGGTGGAAGCCGCGTAACCTGCGTGGTCTAGGGCATGCTTTCTGGGTTAGATCTGCACCGCGCAAATCCTGCACGATATATCACACTATTGCGGAGGACCATAGTAAAAAGGACCAAATATTGTGAGTAAAAATAGGTAAATATATAGCTTTTTGTGTATAACATAGGTCCTATTAACCCCTTTAGAACCGCAGTCCCGGTTTTGGGGACAAACCAGGCAAATTCCAAGTACTTTGTCCCCAGAACGGGACTACGGTCCTAAAAGGGTTAACTATGGTCCCCCGTAATAGGGTGATAAGATAGCACACACCCTGGAACTCGTTTCAGACCCGGTTTCCTCCAAAACATGGCGGGGGGGGGGCACACGCAACGAAAAATGGTATCCTCGGAAAAAAATGTCGAGAATGTTTTTGCACTGGCAGATAGGCGGGATGTATCGCTCTCGTCGTATTCAGTACGCCCATCCCCCTTCGTCGAAAAACCAAGCTTTCAAAATCGTCCGAGGGGGTGTGTTATCTTATCACCCTGTTATTAGTGTGATAGTGTTATACGGGTAGTAGGTCAGGATCTACGGTAGGTGATACAGACCGTGACATGTCTACGGTAAATGATGCAGACCGTGACATGTCCGGCGTGTAGGATTGTTGTCAAAAAAACGTTTTTTTTTCCCCGGATTTTGAATACGTCAGCTGTAGGTTCTCAACCAAAAATTAATGTTTGTGTGTGTGTGTTTTTTGTTACATACTTCCGCCTTGTACTGCTTTGGGCGGAAATGCAAAGGCCGTTTATACAATGAACATGAAGACCAAGTGGTCCTTATATATATATTCCCCGGAGCGGCATGTTTTTTTTCGTTCTTTTTCTATATTTTTTTTTTTTGTTCTTGTGTGTGTGTGTTTTTTTTGTTCTTGTTTTTTTTCATTTTTCAGCTGTTTCTTTTCCTCGCCGCAAGCAGGTACTTGATATTCCATCTGGCGCGCTTCACCAAGAACAATTTCTACGTAGAGAAAAACCCAACCATCGTCAACTTCCCCGTGAAGAACCTCGAGCTCAAGGACTGTGAGTATATAGATGTAACCGTATCAGTATAATAGGTGTAACTGTAACCGTAAAGGGAGCTGTTACTGCTGCAACTGCTTGCAGGTGTAGCTGTAGCTGCAGCTGCAAATATAAATGTAAATGTGAATGTAACTGTAAATAGCTGTGCCCGAAGTGTATTACGGGGGGCCATAGTTAATAGGACCAAATATTGTTATTACGGGGGACCATAGTTGATAGGACCTACCTGGTACACATAAAAAACTATATATTTAACCATTTGTACTAACAATATTTGGTCCTATTAACTATGGCCCCCCGCAATAGTAAAAATGGTTAAATATATAGGTTTTCATGTGTACCGTGGGTCCTATTAACTATGGTCCCCCGTAATAGCTGTAACTGAAACTGAAACGGAAACTGTAACCGCAACAATGACGGCAACTGTCGAAGCCGCAAACCGTAGCTGCAACGCTGAGACTAGTGCACTGTCGCGCCGCTCGGCCGACCAGTGGCCAGTCGCGGCGGTGGGGTCTGGGCTGTCGGTTGTTCGGAACGTGCGGCGGGTCCCACGATACAGTACATACATACGCTGCGGCCGGGAATGTTATCCCCATTCGCTTTAGGATGCCAGTACCCAAGGCATGCTATAGCTCCGGCCAGCGTGGTATCATACGAAGCCTGCGCGAAAGCCGTTGACGGAAGGAGCGCAACAACAGCCGCCGACGTGTAAACTCGACCGAGCTTTTTGTTTTTCAGGTGGCCCGAAAAATAAAAAATAAAACACTACCAGATTCTGATATACCACCGCCTCCGCTGCCGTGTACTCGCGCCGCTGGCATATGGGCTCTCGAGACAGGGCTCCGGGCGGACGATCCGGGCCTGCCGAAGGAGGAAGAGCTGGCGGGAATGTCCATCGGGCAGCTCAAGGCGCACTTGGGAAAGTACGGGATTTCTAGCAGGGACTGCGTCGAGCGAAGGTGTGGGCCCTCCCTCCCTCCCTCCCTCCCTCCCTCCCTCCCTCCCCACTACCGCCAGCCACACCAAAATCGGCAGCCACACCGAAACCGGCAATGCCAGTACAAACATTAACGCCAATAGCAACACTCAATCACCAACCAACGAACAAAAAGGGGGGGTTGATTTCCTGCAGCGACTGCGTCGAGCGAAGGTGTGGGCCCTCCCTCCCTCCCTCCCTCCCCTACCACCGCCAACACCAACACCAACACCCGATGCCAACACCGACACCGGCACTGGGAGGCGTTCTACGATAGAAGTACGCCCTCCTAAAAATTCCGAGGCTATTACGGGGGACCATAGTTAATAGGACCTATGGTATACATAAAAACCTATATATTTGAACATTTTTACTGACAACATTTGGTCCTATTAACTAATGGTCCCCCGTAATAGTGTGTCCCCCCGAAGGCATAATGCGGAATTTCAAAAACCTATATATTTGACCATTTTTACTAACAATATTTGGTCCTATTAACTAATGGTCCCCCGTAGTAGTGTGTCCCCCCGAAGGTATAATGCGGAATTTCAACGGGGATACATCTGTGAATACGACTGATGCTACTATTACGGGGGGGCATAGTTAACAGGATCAAATATTGTTAGTAAAAATGGGTAAACATATAGGTTTTTATGTGTACGATAGGTCCTGTTAACTATGGTCCCCCGTAATACACGCATATACAGTAGTACGTGTACGTACGCACTATGCCCAACAGCATAAGAGCACAAGTTTTACGTACTCATCCTTCAACTGGAGCCCGGTAAGGACGCGGTGGTGGCTCAAGAGTTTGTTTTTTTTTCTTCTTGCCCCCCCCCGAATGTGATACCTCTATCGTAGAACGCCTCCTTAATGCCCGACACCAACACCGACCGTAGCAGTAACGCACATTCCAACACCGACACCGACACTAACGCCCAATACTAACGCCGACAACAGCACTAACGCGACACACCAGCGTCAGCGCCAACACGAACGCCAATGCCATCGTCAACGCCAATACCAAACACCGGCAAGTAACACGATGTTCCTACGTTATAACGCTGAAGAGCCGTGCTACCGTAGGTGTTGGGGTTCCACGCCCGGCAGATCACGATCTATCTGTTGACCATCTACTGTAGATCCCAACCTGCCTGTCTGTGGTGCTGTGCAGGATCTGTTCGGGACAGCGATCACCCAACCGAGGAAACGTGTCCTGCTGCAGACCATGTAGATCATGCAGATTGTAATGGCGCCCATCAGGCAACGTGAGCAATATAGATTCAATTCTTCGAAGTATATCTATAAAATTGAAGAAACGACCGGCGTAAGGTCGAGGACAGGGGCGAAAACTCATGTTTGCAAGCTTTATGTGATGATTCGATCGCGCGTACTACTACTGTACCATCCAGGTACGAGTTTTGTATAGCTTCATGCAGGAACCTTATAAAATCACGAAATACGCCAGCTGTGACTTCGATCGATTGAGTGGTTTATTCTCAACTGTGCAAGCTGCGCAATACTCCTGTTCTATATCGTCTTTACAGTATGGTAGGTTTACGTTCCGTACATGAGGACGACAAAGGACTGAAGCTGCAGAATTCAAGGAGTGGGCGTGTCACGTGTATCGTACAGATCAGGGGTATTGTGACTACCCTGAGATACCCAGGTCATGATGTGGAGAATCGATTAACCTGTCCGGGGCGCGCAATGTTTTTCGTTTTGATACTACCTGATATATACGGTGTATCGGCTCAGCTCACACTTCTTTCTCAAGGTCGTTTTTTTTTTGGTTGAGATGTAGGGCTCCGGAAGTGCGGAGACTCGAAGAGACTTTAGGTGCTCTTCCTGCGCTTTTTTGTTTTTTTCGAGATGACACTGACACTGACACCAACACCCACCGGCTATATGCCAACAATGTCCAATACCAACGACAACACTAACACCGAAAGATGGATCCCGACGTCAACGTCAACACCACACCCCAATAACACCGACGCCAAAACCAGTGTTGACGTTACCATCGACACCAACACTCTACTGTAGCACACACCGACATCAACCCAACACCAACACCAACACTATCGCCAATAACAACCCTAACACCAGTACCAACACCAACACCAACACCAACGTTAACAAGTGTTGACACTACCATCGACACCAACACCCTACTGTAGCACACACCGACATCAGCCCAACACCAACACCAACACTAATGTCAACACCTGAGCCGACACCAGCACTGGCAACACCAACACCAACACCAACAATGCCATCATCGACACCAACACCAACACTACCGCCAGCACCAAAGCCGACACTAGCTGATACCGAAACAACACCAGCATCAACACTCATACTATTGATAACGCCAACAATAACACACCAACACGGACGCAAACACTAACGCTGACACCAACGTCAACGCCAACTCTATCGCCAACGCCAACAATAACACACCAACACGGACGCAAACACTAACGCTGACACCAACGTCAACGCCAACTCTATCGCCAATGTCAACGCCCACACCAACACTACTACGGGGGACCATAGTTAATAGGACCAAATGTTGTTAGTAAAAATGGTTAAATATGTAGTTTTTTTGTATACCATAGGTCCTATTGAATATGGTCCCCCGTAATAGCACTAATACCTAAACCAGCACCAACAAAAACATCACCAACTTCACCACCACCAGCACCAGACTCCCTACGCGCGGTTGAAAGCAAATGTATGCGCGTCTTTCCCCGTACCCTGACCCGGTGATACAGCCCATTTCCCTCTCGGACGACAGGAAACAGCGCACGATTGTCTGCACCCTCCTATCCCTTGCCCCCCCCCCCCCCACCCCCGATCCTGCACCATTTCGTCTCCCTATGTCCCTCCTTGCCCGACAGATACCATGTCTTTCCTTCACCAGAAACGCGAAACTGTCCGTTTTTAGCCGCCACATGAGAAAGTGTGACCTCCCCCCCCCCCCCCGCCGTTCCTCTCCCCCCCCGTTTTCGCTCTTTATTAGAACGATTCCCCGAGCTAGAAACAGCAGGGCAGCCACCGCCCCCCGTCGATCGGATCTAAACTCGTCCTTTACTCGACATGAGGTAAATCCGACCTTAAGTCGACCCGCACTCGGCCGCAACTCCAAGCTCAACTGGACCTGGGCCTGACCTATACTCGGCCTACAGTAGACTCGACCTACTGTGCTCGACCTATATTCGAGCTCTACTCGACCTGACCTCAACCTATACTCGACGTACTGTGCTCGACCTGCACTCGACCTGCACCCAACCTGACCTCTATCTGTCCCCGACCTATGCTCGGCCTATAGCCGACCTATTGTACTCAACCTGACCTCGACTTGAGCCGACCATATACTCGACTTGAACTCCGCCCACTGTAATACTCGACCTGAACTCGCCCTACCGTGGACCTAGACTCGACCTATACTCGACCTACACTCGACCTATACCCGTCCTATACTCAAGCTATGCCCGTCCTACACTCGACCTGTACTCGACCTATACCCGTCCTATACTCAAGCTATGCACGTCCTAAGCTCGGCCTAAACTCGACCTATACGCAATACCCGACCTACAGTAAGCTCGACCTATGCTCGAACTATACTCGACTCAAACTCGGCGTATTTTCGACCTAAACGAACGCTTTTAACAGCCACCTCGAGGATAAGGTGCGGGACACGCTGATCAAAACCGTGCCCGAGCTCCTGGCGACGAAGTACAACCTCCTGGCAAATATCTGCCACGACAGCCCCCACGGGCAGGGCAAAGAGGGGCAGACGGACCCGCTGTCGGCCGGGTGCTACCGCGCGCATGTGCAGAACAAGGCAACGGAACAATGGTGAGGGAGGGAGTTGTGGAGGGGAGAGGCGGGGAGGTGTACTCGTGCCATGCATGGCCGTAGTCGGGGGGAGGGGGTGCTCGATATCATGCATGGCCGTAGTCGGGGAGGGGATGTGAGGGGCGGAACAAGAATACGAAGCAATGGTGACGGAGGGAGTTGTGGAAGGGGGAGGGGGAGGGGCTTATTATGGCGGGGAAGGGGGAGCACGGGGAGGGAGGGAGGGTGTACTCGATATAATGCATGGCTGTAGTGGTAAAGACCGTAGACCCTCGCATCCCTACAATGCCGGGACGGAGCACGCTGGGTTTTCACCAACCGGGCAGACATTGCTTGCACCAAGCGTGAAGCGCCGTGGGGTGTTTGGCTAGTCGCTAGTCGCATGAAAGGGTGAGTTGCATCCTGCTACTATAAGAACCGCTTGTGAAGCGGGCTTGCACATGGATGACAGCTCCAACGAGCTAGTTTATTTTCCGGTGTGGCCACTTCCAGAGGCGGCAATGGGACTACTGTGTAACTGCCTCGTGAATGCCTTACCAGGTGCAACACTACGGGATGCGATCACCCCCCTTGTACGGAGTGTAAAGCTTCTCCACCCCGCACAAACTAGCTATATGTCGATCGCCAGCTACGACCGACCGCCAAAAACATGAACAAAAAAACGATGCCCTGGTTGTCTAGCTCAGGTAGTGAGCGGCATGTTTTTTACAGTGTCGTTGCCAACCTACGCTAGCCCAACCTATATACCAGGCACAATATATACAGGGAAGGGGTACTCATGTCATGCATGCCGTAGCCGTGTGACCATAGACATGGACCCTCGGGCGGAGGGGGGTGTATCGTGGGGGGTGCTTTTGTCGGCGGAACTAACCTTACGAACCCCCTTCTTTTTTCTGTCAACGCGGTAGACGCGTGGTGTCGATGTTGTCGCTGTCATCAACAGAGAGAGACGCCTCGCCAAACCCCCCTTCCCCCTTCGACACCCACCCCCCACTGGCATATCCTAGACGCCTCCCGTAACACCCGGGCTCGATACGCCTGCCACACACGCACGCGTGATGAGCGACCATCGCGGAGGGGGTACCCGTCTTTCCTCCTCCCGCTCTTTCTTCTCCCCCCCCTGTCCATCCTCATCCCTCTCCTACCTCGCTTCCCCCCTTCCGATTGCCGGTTTTTTGTTCATCCTTAACCTCCCGGTTTTTCGGGCGAATTTGTGCGTTTTTTTTGTGGATCAGGTATGAGGTGCAGGACCTTCACGTCCAGGAGACGATGCCCCAGCTGATCGGATTGAGCGAAAGCTACATAATTATCTACGAGCGGAAACGTGGCGTATGATTCCGTCCAAGCTTTGACGAGGGAATCGGAAAAATGATTTGACTTATAGACGGAATCGGGGAACAATTCCGTTGTTGACAGAAACGTAAGATGACTTGGTTAAACGGAATCTGAAATTGATTCGGTCCGATGGACTCGTAGAATGATTTAGTTAGGCAGAGTAAAAAAATGATGGATGTAAGGAGTCAGAAAACAATTCGGTACTGAATCGGAACATGACTCGGTTTTGGGGTCGAAGACTGGGAAGAGTTTTGTATTCTCGGCTACCAGCGAAAAGACGGCTTACATTCCATTCGACCTTCCGAGACGGGATCGGAAAATGGCTCGGTTTTGGTGTAGAGGAGTGGCAGAGCGCCGCAGTTTCTGTAGCACACTGCTCTAGCTACGAGAGCAGTCGTAGTAAGGCGATGTAATTCCAGCAGCACCCTCGACGAAAAAAAATTACCGTCGTAATACGAGTGGTGGTGCCTCGTGATATCAATAGCCTACTGCGAGGAGGCTTTTTTCTCGTTTCAGGAACTCGCCGCTACAGCTACGGGTTACGTTCGAACGGTAGAAGAGCTTTCTCGTTTCAGGAACACGCGGTGTTGTAGGGGTACTCCGTCCTACAGCAGTAGAGCTTCCGAAGTTCTGGGCTCGCGTAGGGCGCTCTACGCTCTGTACGGCAGGGTCGTCCGTGGAGAGCAGCTACAGTTGTGTTGACATCAAAAACCAGTTCAGACACTGAACAGATCAATTTCTATTCATTTGTCATCCACAGATAGTTTGTTTGTTTTTTTAAAATCCTCCGACGGATCGGTAAAAATAAAGCTTTAATCTCACCGCACTTCCGCGTTCCAATTTCGTGTCGTGTGTCGATTTAACCTACAGCTCCCGTTGAAGCATCAGCACAGGCTGCTGTTGCTACTGGCGCTTGGGCACGTAGTAGATCCTCTATGGTGATGGTGATGGTGATGGTGATGATGATAATGATTATGATGAGAACGATATTGATGATGATGATGATGATATTGGTAATGACGATGATGCTGATGATGATAATGGTGATAATACCTTTGGTGCTGACTCAACCGGGTCTATTAGCAGTGGGAAGTGGGAAGGCACAGCGGTAGTTCGACTGTTAATAGTGGGGTGCTGCGCGCGTGTCGTGTCGTCGGTGATCATCTTGCGCTTTTTAGCTCGGGTTCTTCCCCTCCCCTCAGCAACCCGGGCTGCTTCGTGTGTCCGGTGCTGAAATCGGCAGGTTTTTTCGACAGCTTCCCCCCCTTCAAGACCCGATGGGGTTAGCACGAATGAGGGTTTCCCTGAAATCTACCTACTACACAGTACGCGTCAAGTGTTGAGAACGTATTAATAGTAATAATCAGAGTTTCAGGCTACGTTTTTCGTCTAATTTATGAAATTACAGCTACTACAGTACAGCAAAAAGCATTTGTGCTCAACAAGTACGCCAATCTAAATCCTACACTCGAAATACAGCAGCCACCAAAAGACCCTGTGCTCAGTGTTAATGTTGAAGTCACAATAAGCCGCCAGTTCTAGCTGAATTAGGAAATTCTTAACCGCTGTCGCGTACTGTATGTATATAGCCCGTGGTCGCATTTTTTTTCTTCTTGTTTTATCCTCCGGCGGATTGGTAAAAATAAAGCTTAAGCTCACCACACTTCCACGTTCCAATTTCGTGTCGTGTGTCAATTCAACCTACTAGCATAGCTCCCGTTGCAACATCAGCACAGGCTGCTGTCACCACTGGCGCTTGGGCACGTTGACCCGACCTGACCTGCGACTGGCGCTTGGGTGTGGGAAAAGAACACGCGCAAGAAACACACACAGTTTTGTGCAGCATCTATCTGGGGTCTTAACGCAAAAGTCAAAATAAGCGTGTCCTACTATAGAAAAAAAACGTGCTTGCAAGTGCCGTCAAGAGAGAGCTCGCTCAGTTCGCACAGGGGTGGGTGGGTGGGTGGGTGGGTGCGTGCGTGCGATCGTTTTTCGGCGCCTCTTTCTTTTTTTTTCCGCCGAAACGGGAAGATTTCCCCAAAATATCGAAAAGCATAAAGAAAGGCGTTTTCCGGAAAGATCTGGTCGAGAGCCTCTTCCGAAAAAAATGTTTTCCGGCTTTAGAACCCTCGCCGTTGTTAACCCTTTTAGAACTCCAGTCCCGTTTTGGGGACGAGCCAGTCGAATTCCAAGTATGTTGTCCCCAATTGTCCCCAAAACGAGACTGCAGTCCTAAAATAATTAAGAGAAAACGAGCCCTGAAAAACGACCGCACCCCTGTGCGAGTACACTTTGGACGTGAGCTTAACCCTTTTAGGACCGCAGTCCCGTTTCGGGAACAAATTACTTGGAATTTGAGTGGTTTGTCCCCAGAACGGAACTGCGGTTCTAAAAGGGTTAAGGACCGTTTGAGCTTTCTGCTCTTAAAACCCCTCCTTCGAGATCCCCCCCCCCCCCCCCAATAAATTTGGTGTAATCGTCACGTCCGTCTATGAGCAGCAGCGTGCCGCCAAGGAGTAAGGGTTTGTAGGGCCATGTCGCGCCCATTCGTTCCTGTTCGGCTCCTTGCATTGTCCCGCTCTGTCCCGATATATAATAACCGATTGTGTATGAATGTTATGTGTAAATGCTCCTTATACTCGGGGACAGGGGGGTACGATGACTATTAATAGGACACGACAACAGTTGTATAAGTATTTCCCCGAACCACCACGTGGTGCCCGTTGCTGCAAGCGTCGCTCGTATATCATCGTCAATTTTCCCCGCTGACGCCCCAAGAAGATTCTATAACTTGTACCACATCCGCTCTGGGCGCACCGAATAACACGCAAGATCCCCCCCCCCCCCCCCCCCCCTCGGACGATCTCCAAAGCTGGGCTTCTCGACAGCGGGGAGGACGTACTGAATACGCCGAGCGGCACGTGCGTCTATATATCTGTGCAGCCTTCTCGACGAAATATTTCCAAAGCCCATCCTTTTTATTGTGTGTGCTGTGTGTGATGTTTTGGAGAAACCGGGTCTGAAGATCGTCCCCGGGTGTGTGTTACCTTAAGGGCTACCCGTACGGTATGTATGCAAAACTTGTCGACCAAATATTTCCAAAACCACCATTTTTGTTGTGTGTGCTCCCCATGTTTTGGATATAAACCGGTTCTAAAGTTTGTCGTAGGGGGTGTGTTATCTTATCACCCAGTGTGATAGACGGCAGATGTAAGGGGACCGCTTGGTCTTCCTGTTAAATTAATGTGTAAACGGTGCTTATATTCTCGCTCAGAGTGGGATGTCCGTGAGTATAGTGACCGTTTCGAATAGATGTTTTATGTAGAAAAGTTTGTTGTAGTCAGGGGCAGAGTGGTATTTCCGTGGTGGTCTTCGCCGGTATTGAGCAGTACACTCTTACGGGGGGGCGTATTAAGTAGGACCTACGGTGCATTGCCCACTGATGATGTGCTTACTGCATACCTGGTACGTGGCAACGTAGTATCTCTGCGGCGTGGCTTTGTGACCACAGAACTTGTATCTCTTCTAGGATTGAAGAATCGGCACGGACACTGGTTGTGCTGGATGTCGACGGGTAGAAAGAACGGTTTAATGTGAAGAACACACAAACGGTAGACACAAATACCTATATATTTATCTATTTTAACGACAAAATTTGGTCCTCTGTTTACTGTGGTCCCCCGTAATAAGGAACACCAGGGAGACGCATACATCGTTGCCTTTGCTCTTCAGCAGCCGTACAGCGCTTGCCGCAGCACTCAAGGTATACGCGCACATCAATAGCCGGCACTGCATGGACTGTCATTCGACGTATATCCTCCCCGTGTAACTTGAAAACAGAGAAAACTGTTAACATAAGGAAAATTCGAATATCGGTAAGCATGCGGTAGGGGTCGAGTATCTAAAAAAAGCCGGTTTAATACTGCCTCAATGTAAGTACCGTTTGGTTTAAATAATAAAATAGAAAGCGTCCTTGTTTCTAGGGTCAGAGTGGTATGTCGATATGGATGAAGTAGGGGTCCCTCTATATTGCCGGTCGAATAGTGCCGGCTGCCCTGTATGGCGCCAGTGAAATCGCTGGGCACAGGTGGGATCAACCAGTGTCGCAGTGTGCGGAGTAAATATTAAATAGTGCCGGTGTTCGCACTATTACGGGGGACCATAGTAAATAGGACCAAATACTCTTATGAAAAATAGGGAAATAGGTAGGTTTTTGTGTGCACCGTAGGTCCTATTTACTATGTCCCCCCGTAATATATTGCCTGGTGCGTTTGGCATGGCCTGAGAAATACCGGCAGCATAAAGAGACCGGTTCTACTGCCGCGGCACGTACTGCTGTAGACACCCGAAAAAATGAGTATCAGCACAGACCGCATGAGGCCGAAAACAAATTCCAAGATTTTGGATCACTCGACGAAAAAAATCGACCACGAAAATGAAAGTATGAACATGGGGATGATTCGATTAAAGTCAACGGGCGCCGAGAATGCCGAACCCTACGGATGCGCGAAACAAAACGAAGGCGTGTGTACACCGGGGAGGAGGCGGGAATGACACCTGTGACCCCGGTTTTTTGTCCGGAGGGCGGCCGGGGGTAAATAAAGAATGTCGCGACTTGAACTGGAAAGTGAATGTGACGAATAAAAAATAACGTACAGTATGTTTTAGTTATGGAGGCGTGTACTGGAAGCCTCACGCCCCGTCTTCTTGAGGAGTTAGTCACGCCGCATAATGACAACGATGATGATGTTCTCCCCACGAGTGCTCACTTTGTTTGTTACCCTTGGTCTCCCTCTCATTTCAGGGGATGTTTTCGAGTGATCAACGTTGAAGCTCGTCGGTGCTGCACATTAAGGTCGGATGACGAACGCAATTGTACTGAAAACAGGTGTCCTTCTTTCGGAGTGCTCACGAGCGATCAACGTTGAAGCTTATGCTCTATATAAACATTGTTGGATGGCAAGAATAAAAATAGTAGCACCAGGTATTAATAGCTCGTTTTCCTGAAATCAAGTCCCTCCGTTGTCACCAAAACCAAGCCACGCGCGTGCGAACCATCTCACGGGTTTTCAAGAAAACCAAACAAACAACGCCCCCCCCCCCCCCCCCCCCCCGCGTGCGCAGCGAATCCTCCGCCTCCTCCTGTTCCTCCTCCTCCTGCTGCTGCTGCTGCTGCTCCTCTTTCCTTCCCTTCCCTGCTCAATGTCGGGGTCTACCATACCCCGCGTCATATGGGGAGGGGGGGGCGATCCATCCATCCCCTCTTCACGAATGCCGCGCGCGCAGCTCGTTCGCATGCACGATTTTCTGCGGTCGGTCGGGGGTATTCGGTTTGGGGGGGACGGGGGGGTTAGGTTTGGGCGAAGGGGGGCGACAAGACCACACCAGGGAGAGGAGGGGTCATTTTCATGCATGGTCGTAGTTGTATGACGATAGACTCTCAACATCCATACAATGCCCGGACGGAGCATGTCGGGTTTCCACCGACACAGGGGGGGGGAGGGGGGGGGGGGGGGGGGGGGGGGGGGTGTACTCGATAGGAGAGATGTACTCGATCTCATGCATAGCCGTAGTCGTATGACCATAGACCCTCGCATCCCTACAATGCCGGGACGGACGGAGCATGTCGGGTTTTTCACCGACCAGGCAGACATTGCTTGCACCAAGCGCGAAGCGCCGTGAGGTGTCCGGCGAGTCGCATGAAGGGTGAGCTGCATCCTACTAAGAACCGCTTTTGAGGCGGACTTGGGAGGGGGGGGGGGCATCAATCCAGGGAGGGGGTCAAGGTCGAGCCGGGCGGGGGGCAGGCGGTAAGATCAAGCTTGGAGAGAGGGGGAAACAAGCTGGGGGGGGGGGGGCGTAAAACCAAGCCTGGGAGGAGGAGGAGGGGGGGGGGGTGGGCTCATGCCATGCATGGTCTTATTCGTAGGGCCATAGACGTTCGCATCCCTGCAATGCCGGGATGAAGGACGTCGGGAAACCTATTGACCTACAGTAGACTATTGCAGCACAAGGGCCTATTGGGCTACAGTAGCTTCAACGTTGATCACTCTTAAACATTCCCCGAAGTTACAAGACCAGGGGAAACCGAACACGGACACCTGTTGGGCTGCAGTAGCCTGTATTGGACTACAGCAGCCTATTGGACTACAGTAGCTTCAACGTTGATCACTCACGAACGTTCCCCGAAACACGAAAAACAACCAAATTAAACACACCCAAGAAACAAACCTTTTGGCCTACAGTAGACTATTGGACTACACTATTACGGGGGACCAGATTAAGTAGGACCTACGTCACACACAAAAACCTACATACTTCGCTATATTTACTAACAATATTTGGTCATGTTTACTATGGCCCCCGAAAGTTGAAAAGCAAGGGAAATAAGCCAAAACCGAAAGGAAAACCTACGCACAAAGTTTTCCTCCCTTCTGCGCCTACGTCTATACTTCCTGTGCGTCCTATACCTACTGCAATTGCCGTCCTTTGTTCCTCCTTTCTCATCGCATGATTACCTTTAGCTCTTGTTGTGTTTGCTGTTTTGATAAATGTGCAACTTGAGCTTCAACGTTGATCACTCAGAAACATTCCCAAATATGCATATTCCAGGTATACATATATATATATATATAGTAAGGGAGGGAACAAAAAAAAAAAAACGTGCATCATACCTCTATCGCTTCCAGGTCTTCCAGGTCGGCGGAGACGTCGTTCATGCGGAGATCGACGGAAGTGAGGTTGGTGTTTCTTTCGAGCGCCCCGCAAAGCAGCCGGATGTCATCGTCCTGCAAAACATGGCGGGGGGGGGGGGGAGGGAGGGTAGGGTACGCAGAGATGGATAGGTAGGAAGGAGTCAGCAGAGTCATTTCGTAAGGGGGACTGCATTATTGGGGGGGGGGGGGGGGGGGATGTGTCAAGCGTTTGGGGTCTGACTGATGTTAATATTACGGAGGACCACAGCAAATAGGGTCTACGGTACACACAAGCACCTACCAGGTATAAGTTAACCTATTCTCACTAACAATATTTGGTCCTATTTAGGATTGTCCCCAGCAATATGAATAGCACCTTCCATGGTATAATTCATTGGATTGTAGTTGCCCTTTGATCTATGTATGTGTGGGTGGAATGATCGGAATATGCGTTTTACAATGAGACGCGAGTCGACGAGGGGAGACATGGCTGAAGTCTTCTCTCGCGATAAAAAAATCCTTCCAAGGCACGGGCCGAAGTGGGCAGGAGAGCCTGATATCACGTGTGTCCCTGGATCTGAGTTACGATCATTGATAGGAGGGAGAGAGCAAGAAATGGGCCAAGAGAGTAAACGGGAAGAAGACAAAAACCAACCACACAAACGAACGAAACGAACAAAACTAACAGACGAAACAAAGCAAACAAGCAAACGAACAAACGAACGAACGAACAAACAAACGAACAAACAAACACAGATACAAAACGAACAAAAACAAGCCAAGCAAGCAAACAAACAAACAAACAAACAAACAAACAAAACGAAACAAACAAACGAACGGAACAAACCTAACAAACATAACAAACAAACACAGATACAAAACAAAACGATACCAATTAAAAACGAAAACAAAGGAAACAAACAAACAAACAAATTGCCAGGTGGCAAATGGAATAATATTGGGTAGATACCAGCAATTAAGGCTGTGAGTTGGCTGTACTTTACGGCTCGTGTTACGGGGGGGGGGGCGGGCATAGTCCTCCAATCACAAACCAGGAATGCCATTAGGTTCCCCGGTGGCAGTTGGACATCACTGCTACTGTGGTTTATCGGTTGGGTGGCGACTTGATCCTTTTTAGCTGATGTAGTCCTGCTATGGAGGGAAAACCACACCAATTCTTAATTAGTCACTACTTTTTCACAAAAACGGGGCTGCGGTCCTAAAAGAAAGGGCTAAGCCAACTTTTTCGAATCTGTTCATATCCCTTTTGGGACGCCAAGAGGTAGCGACCAATGTTGTAGTGATTGGTACTTTTGGCGTTGTGAACCATCTACGAGCGGCGTGAGCGTCCAGACGTAAGCAAGGGTAGGGCAAGTGTTGCGTCCGTGCCGTACGACCCCTCAGGCATCAACCATTGTGTCATCTCCCCATCACGCAGTGACCACAATGGTCGTTGTAACCGTCCATTGTTATCGCGAGTTTCTCCGGCTCAAATCCTACGAGGGCTAAGCAGGAGTGGCGCCATCACGAACGAATCATCCAACGGACAGACGGACGGACGGACGGATGGACGATGGTTTGCTCAAGCTACTGCTTGCTGCTGCTGCTGCTTTCTATTGCTTCTGCCTTTGCTGCTGCTATTATTGCTGCTGCTGCTACTGCTACTGGTTATGCTGGTATTGCTGCTGCTACTTTTACTACCGCTGCTACTGCTGTTCTACTACTACTGCTACTGCTACTGCTGCTACTGCTACTGTTACTCATACTGATACTACTACTGCTACTGCTACTGCTACTGCTACTACTACTACTACTGCTACTGCTACTACTGCTACTACTACTACTACTGCTACTGCTACTGCTACTGTTACTGCTTCTGTTACTGCTACTGCTACTGCTACGACTTCTGCTACTACTGCTTCTGTTACTGCTACTACAACTGCTTCTGTTTCTGCTACTGCTCCTGCTCCTGCTCCTGCTCCTGCTCCTGCTGCTCCTGCTCCTACTCGTACTCCTGCTCCTGCTCCTGCTCCTGCTCCTGCTACTACTACTACTACTACTTCTACCAATGTCATACTCGTAGCTGCTGCCGAAAGAGGCATGCAAACCCGTAACACATAACTTGCCTGCAACTCGTTGCAGCTGAGATCCAGCGTGGCAAGCTGTCTCTCCGGCTTCCTCAGCACCATGCTAAGCGACGAGCACGTCTCGTGGGCTATGGAATTTGCGCTACAGGTTTTGTTGCAGAAAGCACAGCGTGCACGAGATACACCCCGGTGGGGGCGGGAGGGGGGGGACGGATTGACGCCGAATGAACAGAGGAGGGGTTTCTCGACGGAGCCGGGGGGGGGGGGCGTGAAACGGATTGACAGTGGGGAGTAGGGGGTACAGTGGAGGCGGCGGCGGGGGGGGGGGGGGGGGTGTTCGACATCATGCATGGCCGTAGTCGTATACATGACCATAGACCCTCGCATCTCTACAGTGCCTGGACGGAGCACGTCGGGTTTTCACCGACCAGGCAGGCATTGCTTGCACCAAGCACGAACCAACGGTGAGGTAGTCAGCGAGTCGCGCCAAGGGTGAGCTGCATCCTTGTGCTAAGAACCGCTTTTGAAGCGATCAGAGGGGTAGAGTATATTGACGGTGGGGAGAGGCGGGGGGGGGGTTACGGCCCGCGGGGTGTACCCGATGGGAGATATGTACTCGAGCCCGGGGGGGGGGAGGATCGGCTGATGGTGTGGATGGAGGGGTGTGGGGTGTGGGATGGATTGACGGTGCCGTGGAGGTGTATGGAGCGGTTTGACGGCGGGAGAGGGTGGGTGGCGGGGGGCGTGGAATAGAAATGATGGACGGTGGTAGGGGGGGGGGGGGGGGATATATGGGCGGGGGGGCACACTCATATGTTGCTTCCCTTAGTGATTTGACAGCGGGGGTGGACTAGATTAATGGCGTGGGTGGGGACTGGGAGGCGGGATGAATTGACGGGGTGCATTGATGGCGTGGATGGAGGGGGGGGGGGGGGGAGGTCGAAGAGTTGGTAGGGGGGGTAGAGGTAGGGGCGCGAGCAGTTACATCGCACTATCGTAGCAGTTAGTCTGTCGTGATGACGTGGTCATTGCCGGCAGCGGGGAGGGGAGGGGTGGCCCGAGCGGTGAAGCCGAGAAAGGACAGCAGTTATAGATGTCAGACGTGATCGTATAAGGCCATCGCCCTCGCTGCTGTCCTTCTACGGCGTATGTATTGGCACACGATGAATGTCTCTAGTGGGAGCGCACATGTGCTGCATGGTCGCGCTCAATCTATAGGGCCTGCCTGCCTGCCTGCCTGCCTGCCTGCCTGCCTGCCTTCACGCCAGACCGCCGCCTCAGAACCGGTCACCCTTTACCCTGCACCCGACATCCGCCATCCGCCATCCGTCACGCACCACCCATCACACGCCACCCATCTTCCCCCACACCTCACAAGTCGCACGCCACACACCATACGTCACACGTCACACGCCACCCTACACTCGTCACACGTGACACATCGCCCGTCACACGTCAAACGTCACACACCTTTTTGTCACAGGTCGCACGTCGCTCAACATCCGTCACACATCACAATTAATAGCACGCCACACATCATCCGTCATCCGTCATCCGTCATATGTCACCCGTCACATGTCAAACGTTGTAAGTTACACGTCACACGTCACACGTCACACGTCACAGGCCGTACCTAAGGTTAAGGCAAGTCAGGGTCGGGTTGTCGTGCAACCCCTCAATGAGCATCCTCCCCCCGTCGTCTGTGAGTCGGTTTAATCGGAGGTTCAGGCTGATCAGGGAAGAGTTGCCGCGGAGGGCTCTACCCATGTACCTCCCGCCCTCGGCGTGGATCTTGACTCGTGAGTTCAACAGGCGAAGAAGTAAGAGAAAAGAAAATGGCAGAGGAAAAACCGGAAATAAAAGCGACGACAACAACAACAACAATGATGTGATGAGGGAGGAAAAACCGTGGGAAGATAAGGCTGAATTGAGCAAAAACGACAACAACAACAGCAACAACAACAACAACGATGCGGTGAAGGAAGCCAAATATTGCGGGGGACCACAGTAAATAAAACCTAAAGTACACACAAAAACTTATATATTTACCTATTTATACTATTACGGGGGACCATAGTTAATAGGACCAAATATTGTTAGTAAAAATGGTTAAATATATAGGTTTTTCTTATGTATACCATAGGTTCCATTAACTATGGTCCCCCGTAATAGCAATATTAGGTCCTAGTTACTATGGTCCCCCGTAGTAATGGCATAGTAAATAGGACCAAATATTGTCTGTAAAAATCGGTAATTATAGAGGTTTTTGTTTGTGTCGTAGGTTCTATTTACTATGGTCCCCCTTAATAGTGGAAAGCCAAAACAGAAAATAAATTAAACAACAATGCGATGGAGGTATAATATGCACACTAAGGGCGTGTGTGTATTTATCTCTAGATGCGGGCTACCGCCTCGTGCATGTATGAATTGTTCGTATCTCTATGGACGTTTGTCTTGTCATCCTGCGAACCACTGTGGGGCCATCAAAAAGTTCAACCCCGTTCACTCTCAAACAGAGAGAAAAAACGTTCAAATGGAATTGAACACAACAACAACTGCAACAACTACAACAACAGCAGCAACAACAACAACAACTACAACAACGACAACAACAACAACAACAACAACAACAACAACAACAACAACAACAACAACAACAGCAATGCGATAAGGGTATCTCACGCTCGAGCGTGTGCGTGCATACATCTCTAGATGCGAAGCTGTAGTACCGCGAATGACCTGTCAGTATCGTTACGGCATTCGTTTGCCATCCTATACACAACATTGCAGCACGAACTGAACAGCTATTGTACATATATGTACACACTTCATGACTCATCGTAGATCTTTCCAGGGTGTTTCACGGGTCATGACCCGACCCGCGGATCGGGCCAGTATTCTTTCGAAATCGCACGGGTCGGGTCGGGTCGGGTCGGGTCGGGTCGGGTCGGGTCGGGTCGGGTCGGGTCGGGTCGGGTCGGGGCAGATAGAATCGGGTCGGGTCGGGTTAGATCGGATCGGGTCGGGTCAGGAGGCTTTCAGCCTATCACGGGTCTAGTCGGGTCACCTTTACCCGATCCGACCCGGTCCGACCCGACCCGGTCCGACTAGACCCGCGAGGTTTGACCCGACCCGTGAACAGCCTTGCTTACCTGATTCACATGATCTGCACGGTTTTCAACAGTAGATCACGTTTGCGGGGTGGGATCTGAATAATCTGTATGACCTGTATGATATGTACGATGTGTGCATCTGTATGGCAAGGATCTACCTTGCACGCGCGTTCACCGTGTGGGATCTATCTGCCCATCTATATATATTATATATATATATAATTTATATACGATACACGGGTTTTAGAGAATACCTGGTACCTGGTATACCTGGTTGGTACCAGGTGCATCGCAACGGATAATTACCGGATCTACGTAGATACGTCTACAGATGATCTAGATCGTGATCTATGAGACGTGTGGTACTACGCTTCTGTACCGCTCTGGGCGGAAGTATAGGGAACGCTTACACTTGGACTTGAAGACTAAGTATTTCTTATATTTACACCGCTTGCAGAAATCCTCGATCTCACAGCAACAGCAACAACTACAGCAGCAGTAGATGTTTTGTGTTTTTTTTGGTTTTTGTTTTGTGTTTTGTGTTTTTCATCTTTTTTTATAACACTTCGGCGAAACCCCCGATCTCACAGCTGGCGTTTTCAATGAAAAAATATATATGTGTATGTATGTGTTTCTTTAGAAAAAGCTTTGCTGCTATAGTATCGCACCGACTGACCTGGTTGTCCGCCATGTTAAGGCTGGTCAGCACGCTGTTCTCTCCGAGCAGCTTCGAGAGTAGCCGTGCACCTGGCCAAGCAAAGCAAACGTTCAGAGTATCGAGAAGATTTCGTTTTTTTTTATTGTGGTGTCGTCGGCCGGTTGGCAAGCGCGCGCGAAGTTGCTTTTACTTTCGCTTAGCCCCTCACCATGGTTGGTGATCTTGTTGTGGCTCACGTCGAGGTACGTGATGGTGGAGTTCCTGATGAGCCCGGTCATGAGCATCCGCATCAAGTCGTCGTCGATCAGGTTTCCCTGCGGTAGGCGATGGGTAGGCGTGGCAGGCGTCGCAAAAGAGTTTCCTTGGGACTGAATGGCGAGCGAGAGTCGCGCTGAGAAAACTGCACTCAAATCCCTCTTTCGTGGTGTCTACTCCCTCCGTCCCGGCCTTCCCGCCTCATCTCCCCCCCCTCCCTCCCTCCCTCCCTCCCTCCCTCCCTCCCTCCCTCCCTCCCTCTCTGCCTCCCTCCCTCCCTCTCTCCCTCTCTCCCTTCCTCCTTCCCCCCCTCCCTCCCTCCAAGCCCCCCCCCCCCCCCCCCGCTCACCTCCCACGGGCAGTGGGTAAGCAATTGTTTTTTTCGTGTCTAACCAATAACAGAGTGCTCCCGTTCCTCAATGATGACCGAGACTGTTCGACAGCCTCCCCCACCCTCGGACCGTCCCCTCCCCCCCTCTCCCTCCTTCCCTCCCCTCCCTTTTCGCGGTCGGTACTCATTTTTCTGTTTATTCAGGGACGAACAGCAGCCTGATTCCATTCCCCAATGACCCCTAGAAATGTTCGACAACCGTTCACCTCCGTCCCTCCCTCCCTCCCTCCCTCCCTCCCTCGCTCCCTCACCCCCCCCGTTGAAAAATCGGTGAACAGTTTGCGCTTTGTCTGGAGCACAAAACAGCCTGGTCCCATTCCCCAATGATCACCGAGAATAATCGACAACCTCTCACCCCCCCCCCCCCCGTCCCCCACCCCCCCCCCCTCTTTCCTCCCTCCTTCCTTTCCCCCCTCCCTCCCTCCCTCCCTCCCTCCCTCCCTCTGCAACTCCCCCTATTAGCCTACCTGCAGCACAAGCGAAACCATTGTGTCCGTAGCTTGGATTGCCTTGGCCAGACAGTTGGCGTCGGATATCTTCATTCCGAAGAGCATGCGCTCGTACTTCATCCCGATCGATTTCACGCCGTACGTTATGTCGAGCTGGCGGACACGAAACGAAAACATAGTAAGGCGTGCGCGGTGCGGGGTGGGGGGACGGGACATGACGGGGGGGGGGGGGGGTAAGCATACAACACCCCCAGCAATGAATACCTGGCTGGGAGGGAAGAGCGGGGTGTACTCGATCTCATGCATGGCCGTAGTATACACGACCACAGACTCTCGCATCCCTACAACGCCGAGACGGAGCACGTCGGGTTTCCACCGACCAGGCAGGCATTGCCTATCGATAGAACCACGTTTTGTGAAGCAGAACGCGGGATATTGAGAGCTTCGCGTGAAGGGCGAGCTGCATCCTACTACATACAGTAATAACCGCTCGTGAGGCGGATCATCTTGCACTTGAATCGACACCGTCGAAAGGTTATTTTATATTTTTTTGTTTGGAGGGGGGGGGTAGGGGGGGTAGGGGGGGTATCGCAGTAATACCCTATTGTAGAACGGTGCGCGACGGTGGGATTGAAGCGCACCTTAAGGCCGTCGAGTTTGCACAGATTTCAGCGCTCGTATTTTTTTTTTCCAGAACTAGGGGGGAAAAGGTTGCCAACGCCGAACATGGCGTTTTCGGAAGTGTCCGGATTTTAAGTAGTACCTTTACCGCTGCCGAAAAAAAACAAATAGCGCTGCCGGAGGGGAAAAAAAATATAGGATCTCACCCCAAGTACGAACTCAAAGCTCTTTTTATGGCATAGCAGGGCCCTTCCTCTACAAGCCATGTGCTCAGTACTGCAACCCTTTATGGCAAGGGCTGAGAACGGGTACTGCGGAAATGACGGCAACAAAAAAGAAACCCAACACGAATGACGTGCAGTAGCTAGGAATAGGGGTAACGCGTTTTGGGGCCGAACCATCCCCTGACTGGCGGAGCTCCGTGAGGGCACAGAGGAACTACTTGCAGCCAACAAAAAAAGGCGTGCCTTACAAGGCATGTGTCTCACTGTTGCGACGGCAGAAGTTTTCGTTAGCACCTAGTCAGCCCATGTGAGTCACTGTTCGTCGGGAGAATCCTACTCATACGCGGTTCTCTCAAGAAATTCGGTTTTGGGTTACCAATAGTATACAGCTTCGACAAATAAATGGTAGGTAGCACGACAACACCCTTATATATCCAACATACCGTGCGTGAAAAACAAGCACGACAGATAATACTCACCCCACTTATAGGACGATTCCCCCCCCCCCCCCCCCCCCCCCCGCCCGATTTTTTCCGAGTTGTTTTTTTTTTCCGAACCATGGGGGGGGTACACGCCACGAAAATGCGGTGGCGTATTTTTACCATGGGGGGGTACACGCCACGAAAATGCGGTGGCGTGTTTTTGTTTTTGTTTTGTGTGTTTCTTTATTAAAGAGAGCCAGGTAGTTCTATAGGAGCGAGGCATACTCGCAGGTGAAAAGCTCCTCCTCGAGCGAGGACCCGGCTTTAGAAAGAATCATGGACACAAAAACCTACCTGGTATGTGTTACAGTATAATTTCCAAGCACATTTGGTCCTGATTACTCTGTCCTCTGGTATCAGGAGGCCATCCCTTTCCGCGTCCAGAGCACATGCCTCCACGTCGCAGCCCGTGAAAACCAAAAGTTCATGAAAACAAAAAAAAAAAAAAAACGCGACGCAAAACCGCACAGCAAAGAGGCTACTCGTATACATAAACGAAAAAAAAAATGGGGCTAGGCTCGAGCCTGGGCATCGGAGGGGAGCGACGACACCGGTGACGACACAATAAGCCAAAACCTACGATTCGGCCAAGGCGCACCACTTTACCATGGTAAGGTTTCGTAGCACGGCGCAGACCGCTTGGATGTCGGGGTGCGCCAGGAGCTGCCGGATGCAGAGGCTGAAGATGTACTCCTGCGTTTGAGCGAGGGGCGGGGGATGGGGTGGAGGTGTGCATGCAAGCAGGCGAGGTAACGGAGGGTGGCGGGGGCGGGGCGAGTTGAGGCCGCAAAGCAACCCATCGCAACGGGGTGCAACGCGGTGCGGCGCAGTGCAACGCAGCGTAACGCAGCGCACCGCAGTGCAACGCAGCGAAAAACAGGGCAAAGAAGCGCAAAGCAGCGCAAAGCAACGATATGCAGCGCAAAGCAGCGGAAAGTGGCGCAAAGCTCAGCGCAAAGCAGCGCAAAACAGCGGAAAGCGGCGCAAAGCTCAGTGCAAAGCAGCGCAAATCTCACCGCAGCGCAGCGCAATGCAGCGCAACGTTGCGAAATACCATACAACACAACACAACACAACACAACACAACACCAACACAACACAGTGAAGCCGTATATGCAGAGGATGCCGTGGGTACAGCACAGCAGAGCGCAACACAGCCGCGTGACAGTAGTTGTTGAGGAAGAGCAAGGCACCGCTCAGCGTGCTGTGGCAGTATTAGGCAAGACAGGCGCAATTAGCTCCGTGGCCACAGCATAGCGAGTAGTGTATGGCAGCTGATAAGGGTGCCCAAGTAACAGAAGAGTGTGTAGTTTTGGTGCCTCCTCCTCCTCCTCCTCCTCCTCCTCCTCCTCCTCCTCCTCCTTCTCCACCCCCCCAAATGAGCGAACAAAAGTTGGAGGCGTCTCTATCAGAAGTAGGAACGGTGCTCCGTCTCGAGAGGGATGCGTGGTCAATGGGCAAACGACTAAGGCAAGCAACCAGGTGAGTACGCCCCTCCCCCCGCCCCCGCCCCTCTTTCCTCCTTCTCCTCTTGTTTTGTTTTATAAAAGTTCAGCCGCTGAGCTACTCAGTCAGCTCCTCGTTCCCTTCCTCCTCCTCGTTCTCCTCCTCCTCGTTCTCCTCCTCCTCCTCCTCCTCCTCCTCCTCCTCCTGTTCGTTTTATAAAGGGTAAGCAACTGAGCTACTCAGTCAGCGCTGGCACAGACTGATTCGATCAGTGGTTTAACCTTTGCAAAACGAACACCTCCTCCTCCCCTTCCCCCTTCTCCTCCTCCTCCTCCTCCTCCCCCTCCTCCTCCTCCTCCTCCTCCTCCTCCTCCTCCTCCTCCTCCTCCTCCTCCTCCTCCTCCTCCTCCTCCTCCTCCTCCTCCTCCTCCCCCTCCTCCCCCCCCTCCGAGGAAGGAGTGAAGCTCTTACCTGGCACGAGGTTAGAAAATCCAGCAGCTGCTCGAACGTTTCGTTTTCGTTGTCGAAAGTCTCCAGCCGTGTGCTGACGTGCGCCTGCCAACGAAGGTGATCGAGGAACGCTACCGAGTGAGAGAGAGGTGGTGTGCGTGGTCGGGGGGTGGCGGTTTCAAATCACAGACCTTGCGTCGGTCGCGAGCCTCTCGTCTGACAAGTAGATTTGTAGAGACTGTGAGATACGTGGCGGGGGGGGAGGGCAGGGGGGGGGGGGGGGGGGGGGGGGGGGGGTACTCATTATCATGCATGGCCGTAGTTGTATGGCCATAGACCGGTCTCGCATGACAGACCTCGCGTCGTTCGCGAGCCTCTAGCTTTAGAGGTGGATTTGTAGAGAATGTGAGGTGCGTTTCGGGGAGGGGAGGGGGTACTCATGGTCATGCATGGCCGTAGGCAGTCGCATAGCGTAGTGGTATAGGCTCTCGTATCCCTAAAAACTGCCAGGACGGGGGGGGGGGTAAGTGCGATGCTCGATTTTGCAGAGCTGTCTTCCGTTCGCACGCGCGGCTATAGTTGGCGCTTTTTTGTTGCTTGGGAAGGGGGGGAGGGAGGGAGGGCGGGAGGGAGGGAGGGAGGGAGGGAGGGAGGGAGGGAGGGAGGGAGGGAGGGGACAAGCACCGCAACCTGCTGCGTGTTTGCTTCTTGCAAAGAAAGGGATGCTCGATACCGCGTGCCTTGCTGTTGCGAAAGAGACGGGATCACGCTCGGCGTACGCCTAACTGCCATCGTTTATCGCGCGGGTGCTCCACTAGAGGCGCGAACGTTGCCGGTGACAATGAAGATGTCGTAACGGGCGGGCGGGCGTCCATGCTCCGGGGGAGGGGGAGAGGAGGCGTCACACAGCCAAACCCCACTCCTAATAAACGCCTTTAGGAAACCCAACCCAACCGAAGTCATGGCAAGCACCCTCGTACTGTGGTGTCTACCGCGCGGACTAGAAGCCACTTCTTCAGTACCGACCGCGCGGATTCAAAGTTCCGACGAACCCCGTATAACAGTAGATACTAACTACTCTGCCCCTAAGTGTTAGGAGTGATTTCATTCAATATTGGCCTACAAAATGTGTTTACAGTTTGGGACAGAGTGGTACTAGGTTCTGGTGGTAGGACATGTCACAAACACCAGGGAGCAGTTGACGGGAGGAAATACAGAAACTGTGTTATTTAGGGTGAATATATGTACGCAGGCCGTTCGAAAGTTTGACGGCGAGGTGGGGATTGCTCACCTCGAAGAACAGCTGCTTCCACGTCAGGCCGTGCTCAGCGATCTGGCAGTTCTGCCAGCCCAGCTTTTCGACGCATCTCCGCTTCCAGTAGCTCTCGTCGAAAACGTATAGCGCTCCCACCTTTTGGCCGCCGATGCGGGGGGGAAAGAGCAGGCCCGTTGACGATACTTGTATGTTTTCTTGCGTCGCCTTCTTCTACCAGAAAAACCGGGCTATGCTTAGCAACGCCCCAAGGGCCAACACATCGGTTTGCATTTATTTATGTTTGTGCTAACCAGAAACGGAAGTGCCATGTGTAGACACGCATTTTTTTGCTGGTTGTTAGAATCTTGCTTTCGGGTCGTTAGGATCACGTTCTGGTCGTTACGGTAATTTTCTAGCCGTTGGGATTTCTCGCCGGTCGTTTGCGATTGTTTCGCAGGTCAACGGAACTGGTTGCTGGTCGTTGGGACTCACTTGATGTTGACAGTCCTCAACACTACTTGCTGCTTGATAGGAAGACTTGATAGTCGTGCACGCCTAGGGTGTTTGTGAAGAACTTAGTCGACACCAACTTTTTGGGTTTCTTGTGGTCTGATAAAAATGACCCCAACCCAACAAAGTTTAGGATCTTCCCAAGGTGGTGGCGAAAAAGTGGCCAGACAAACCATCTTTCAGCCTAGGTATTCTTGGGTTGAAGCAACTCTCAGGAAAGGCACCATGGGTGTTGGGGGTCGGTTTTGAAAATAGGAAAACGGACCGCAAGAAGCCCCAAACCAAATTGGTTCCAGGCAAAAAAAAAAATCTTCGCAAGCACCGTGTTACTTGCTTTCAACCCTTTTAGAACTGCCGTCCCGTTGGGGGAACACACCACTCAAATTTTCAAGTGCTTTGTCCCCAAAACGGGACTGCGGTCCTGAAAGGATTAAAATACGTACAAAGCCCCAAACCAAATTGGTTCCAGGCATTTTTTTTTTTCTTCGCAAGCACCGTGTTACTTGCTTTCAACCCTTTTAGAACTGCAGTGCCGTTGGGGGAACACACCACTCAAATTTTCAAGTGCTTTGCCCCCCAAAACGGGACTGCGGTCCTGAAAGGATTAAAATACGTACCAGGGTAGTCTTCAACCCTTCTGGGGCAAAACCTCTGCAGTCTCGGTTAGGGGACTAATTACTCGGGCTTTGAGTGCGTGTAGGGGACTGACTAGTCAGAAGTTGACTGGTTTTGTCCATCAAACGGGACCCGCGGGTTCTAAAAGGGTTTACACTTCGTGCTGGCCGTTACTACCGTATGGCTTGCTCCCCCTCTCTCTATGGCACGGAGCGTCGCCTGAGCTGCGCGACGAGCTGATCGCTAGCTAGCTGAAAAAGCAACTCTCCCTCTGGCAGACCAACATTTTTTGCGTTTTTTTCCCCCCCCCCCACGAATAATTACGCCGCAACAGAAGAGTCTTTCCACCATTTTATTCTCCCGGTGGTTGACGCGTGCTACGGCTGGGAGAAAGAAACCAAAATTCTGCGAGGCACTTTTTTTATGTAATCCTTGAAGAGGTCGGTACCTCGCCCCCGACAATCGAGTTTCAGACAAAGCTGGTGGCTAAGCCCGAAACACTATCCCCCGGACTAGGCATCCGGCGAATTACGCTCGGAAAAAACTTCCAGGTATTATTCACGAAAGCACTTCGTGGGTCGGGTCGAGTCGGGTCGGGTAAGAGTGACCCAACCCGACCCGAGCCGTGAGAGTTTAAAAACCTCCTGATCGGACCCGACTCGGGACCCGATCCGACCCGATCCGACCCGACCCATGTGATTGAAAAAAAAAGCCTGACTCGGCCCGTGGGTTGAGGTTATGCCCCGTCAAGAGCCCTGGAAAACTATACGTCGGGATGCTATTACTATTAATAGTAATACTATGGTGGGTGGTTTGAGGATTGCTATGGTTGAGTACCCCCCCCCCCGTCCCCGTCGGCGAGAAATGTTTGCGCTCAAAAGTGCAACACCTATGATAGTATACGTACATACAATACGTACGTTGGTACTACGGGGGGCCATAGTAAATAGGACCAAACATAGTCGGTAAAAATAGCGAAATATATAGGGTTTTGTGTGTACCGTAGGTCCTATTTAATGTGGTCCCCCGTAATAGCACGATCCGAGAGGCACATTTATTTGGCTGAACGTATTGCCCGGCGGTGCCGTATCACACCGTAAGGCCTCGTATTACGCTTCTGTTGTCACCGCTAGAAGAGCTGTCCGTGAGTTGGCCGACTGTAGTTGGGCGACTGTAGCGACTGTAGAGAGTAGTTACATATATAAGAGGCATTTTTCATAGTCGTACCCTCGAATGCTGCTGTTACGGGGGGGACCACAGCAAAACAGGACCTACGGTACGAAGAAAAACCGACATATTCACCGATTTACACTAACAATTTTTGGTCCTGCTTACTGTGGTCCTCCGTAATAAAGTTGACTCCGTTAGTTGAAATCCCACGGTGCCACGGTGGTGGTGATAATTTCTCGTTTTTTGCAAAAATAGAATAACAAAGGGATCAACTACTGAGAGCGCGTACGTACGTGACGTGGGTAGGCGCAATGCGACGCGAGTCCGCCAGGGTGGAAATGGGGTTGAAGTCATTCTCGCGATAAAAATGAAGGCTCGACCGGCAGTGGGGAGAAGGTAGGCCAGCCTTCTAAGGGTTATTCTTATCGGAGAGATATTTCCCCCCCCCCAATTTTTCGACATTTTTTTCGCGCAATTTTTCAATCTTATCCACATTTGCCAGTACTTTTTTTTTTCCTAACGTGTGAAATTTAACGAACTTGATTATTTTTCTTCCGGAGAATTTCACGAATAGTGACAGAACGCCTCCGTATACTGATACATATCTCCAATTATTTGCAAACTTTGGAAATTATGGGAAAAATGCATTCCGATCAGAACGAACCTAAATACGGGAAACCATAGTAACAATAGTGTTAGTAAAAAAAGGGAAATACACAGCAGTTTTTAAGTCTGTACCGTAGGTCCTATTTACTATGCCCCCCCGTAATATGTGACCCCGGATCTGAGTTACTCCAAGGAAAGGGAGAGAAAAGAAAGGTGGAGAGAGTAAATGGGAAGAAGAAGAAATAATTGAAAAAAAATAAAGGCGAGTCGCCGACTACTCAAGTACTTGGCTACATAAGCCACTGACTATAGTTATATAGATAGTTGGATGTACACGTCGCCGACTAGTTATACTGGTGCAGTTGACTATCTAAGTCCCCGATCAGTTAGAAATTGGCTACGTAAGTGGCCGACTACTATTTGCGTGTAGTTGGCTAGGTATTACAGTTTAGCCGCGTGCGGTTCGTATGCGGAGTTCTGTGTCTTTTAGTCCCGATTGACTCGTTTCCGGCTCGGACTGCGTTTTTTTGGTATTGCAATACTGTACGCGACATGTGTCAGGAGTTTGGGAGTTAAAAAATTGAGGCTGATACTACGAACTTACAGCTAAACATTTGTACTCGGCGAAGAACTCCTCTCTAAATTCTACTTTGTTTGCCTTTCAGAGGCTATGCTCAACGTTGATGTTTATCACAATAAACCGCCAGCCTCAGCCGAAATAGGAGATTGTGAGATTATCAACCGCTGTCGCGTACTGTACGAAATACTGCCGTAAAAAAAACCGTTTGTTGGCTTCAGTCAGCACCTAACTGATACGACTAGCCGCGAAGTCTAGCCAAATTCACTCACAGCCCTATTAATAGTTTTATCACCTTAGGGTCCAGGCTGGTGCTCAGACCTGCACTTATGGCCTGCAAAAAGTTCGCGGGGATCGCTTTCGGCTCTCTAGGTTTTAGCTGCTGCTGCTGCTGCTGCTGCTGCTGCTGCTCCAGCAACCCCTGGCCCTGCTCGCCCTCCTCCGCAAGCTTGCCCTCCCCCCCCGCCGGCCCACCGTCTGCTGTGCTCTCTCTTTTGGCCCCATCGTCGCCTGGGCCGTTGCTTCGGCCGGTAGCTTGCAACTCCAGACCGCCCTCCCCCCCCGAGGGATCGGCGCCAACGCCTGTCTCGGTGACAGCCGCGCCACCGTCGTCTTTGGAGCAAGCGACGTTGGTGCCACCGGTGGCGTCGTGAGTGGGAAGACGCTCGAAGTTGTCGACGATGACCCTGACGCACTTCACGGTTAGCCGCTCCCTTGCGGGGTTATCCTGATCGGGGGCACAGATTGGTAGGGGTATGGGCTGGCTGGACTTTCACCGCTAAGGTTTTAGTTGGGTGGCGACTTCAGCCCACTAACTGACTAAGTTTATCTGCGTACGAGTATACTCGTAGTTGTATGTTTATTGCAAAAAACAAACAAAGTCCGAGCCACAGGCTCGGCAGGCTTGTACGTAGATACAAAGACCCATGCATTAACTCCACATACAAACCGGACGCGATCATTAGCAACTGAAATGGGTAGCTAACCCATAGCTCCACTGATTCGGACAGGGCGGGCGGGGGGGGGGCTACCGAGGACTGCAGTGTAACTGAACTGGATCAATGGCAATGCTGTTAGCCCTTTTAGAACCGCAGTCCCGTTTTGGGGACAAATTACGTACCAGGTATTATTTAAGTGAATTGTCCCCAAAACGGGACTGCGGTTCTTAAGTCTTACTGTAATGCTGTTCCTGCATCGTGCGAAACCCCGCATTCCTTTCTATTCACAGAACATGGTTGACGGCCGCTCTCTCGCCGGAGAGCCGAACGTAGCGCGATTTGGCGAGTTCAGATGGCCTCACTTTTTCGCACTACTCGAACCAATTTTACAAAAAACGTGGCGGGCTCACCTTGGCTGAGCGATCAAACACCCCCAAACCACCGTCTACGTGGCTGAATACTCTCGGCTGGAAGCGCTTGATCTGGTCCGCAAGGGAAGGCACATCCGTTGTGCCGCCCACAGATAGCTCCAGTCGCGTCGCCATGAGCGACAACCTAAAAAATGCCCGGAGCTATATATACCTGCCGGATCCCGCTACCTCGAGAGTTTCCTCCGCGTGTGGGTTGGTCGACGGTTCACACCGGGCTACTTTATAGGTTGACCGTTGATATCTCGTTCACATATGTATCTCGATAGCAAGCAGACCGGCGGTATTCCGACCCCAACGCGTCAAACAGGGCTGATGAACGCCTTCGTTCTATCCACGCCAAGCTAAATAGACGGTAGCGGGGAGATGGACTGCTGCTGCTGCTGCTGCTGCTGCTGCTGCTGCTGCTGCTGCTGCTGTGTTGTCATGTGGTATGACCCATGTCGATGTGTCGAGGCACGAGGCTCGAGGTCTATCTTCGAGGTTTCTGATTCCGCGATGTCCTTCACCCTGATAGATGTTTCTCTACCGCACTTGATACAATGGGTGACGTACGTACAGGAGAACCAGGAGCAGAAAGTAACAACGGTATACTACAACTGTGTGTATACTCGTACTTGTCGCTTGTTGTGCACCGTTTGCATGATCGGATCGGCCTGCCTGGATCGTCGGACGATCGACAAAATCGACCGAAAAACAAGAAGAAAAAAAAACGGCGGTTTCAGACGGGGATGATAAAGGAATATCCCCGAAAGGGTAACGCTAAATACTTTTGTCTGACAGGGGTTGAGGAACCTCCTCGCGAGGGCCCCTCCCTTCCGCCCCGCAACCCCCTCTCGTACGATCGGCTTTCTTCCCGGAATTGGTACCGTTTTCCCCTCCTTGCCACGCCACGTGCGGGACGGCGCGCTGCTTCCCGTTTACTCTAGATAATTCCCCCGGCAAAATCGGACTGTTGTTGCTTCCCTCCTGGGCGTTGCGCCCTGGGGGCCGACCCTAGGAACGGAGACCTCGTGCTACCTGGCTTACACCCTCTTATCTAGCAAATCTAAGGGAGGCATCGATATGGAGCTAGCACCAGGGAGGAGCATCGTTAGCAGCAAAGATGCCTCGTCCAGTCGCGGTGGGTCCGACTCCGGGCGCGGCAGCGCGAGCGGCCGAGACAGGGCCTCGGACTACAGGTCGTCGGGAGCGGATAAGGAGAAGGCCGCTGGGAGAGACTACGGGAGGGAGAGCAGCCGAAGCGAGTGGGATCGCGACCGAGAGAGGAAGGAGTGGGGGGGGTCGAAGGGGTCGGATAAGCAGCAGCAAAGGCGGCGTGGCACCGTGGATTCCCGCGGCGGGAGCAGGCACTACGCTGACAGCAGTCGCCAGGACAAAGGGTACCGATATATCGGCCATCGGGATCGAAGCAGGTCAGAAGTGCTAATTTTTTTGCCCCCATTTTCGGTGGTTCTTGTTCTCTTTTTGTCTGTTTTTTCGGGGGAGTTTTGGGTGAGATGATGATGTTGATGATTCTAATCGATTTTATGGTTTTCTCCATGCGCGACCAAGCAGCATTGCGGATCGGACCCCCCCCCCCCTCCCCGCGTGCCTTATTTTGCTCTGTTAGAAGTTGTTCGACGGTAGGTGTGGGCGGTGTCACGGAGGCTAGGCATGGCGTGCCTTGACTCTGGTAATTTTCGATTTTCGTTCCAAAACTTGCAAAACTACACTCTTGTCTTACGAGGATACGATTATTGTACCACTTTTATCGGATTTCTGGTGACACAAAGCTAAAACTCGAGAGACGCCTCGCAAGGCAGAGACCTTCCACTCGTACGCGTAAGAATACGAGTGCCGTACAGACACCAGCAGGCAAGCAGGCAGCAACAAAAGTGCGTTGTGCATCAACGTTTTCTCCCGATTTTGTCTGCCAGGTACCTGGTTCAGAAATACGAGAAATCGTGTTCGTTCAGTGCGTGATATTTTTCCGTTGACCCAGAATCCAGACTTCGGACGAGCCGAGTGCCTGTACTTAGGAGAACACAAGCGGCATTTGTGACACAAGTCCGGGCTCTCTGCCGCATGTTCCACTTCGAGTCTACACAAACTGTGCTTACGTGCTTGCTCGGGATACGCCAGTGCTACGTACTCTCGCTGCCGCAGACGGCACCCTTTTTTCGTTGGACTTATTTCAACTACTCGTACGACGCCTCACGCCTGCCTTGTACGGGGCACTGATGCAAGAGTAAGGTTGAAGGTTGAGCGTAGGAAATCTGGGGGTTGTGAAACTGCTGTGGTGGAAATCGAGTTTGTCTAAGCCTTAAAATCGTGTACGAAGCGTTGGTTACGTACCAGGTATCATGTTTAGTCTACGAGTCCTGTAAATTTCCCTACAATGGCGTCGACGGCAGGACGTGAGATTATGAAGAGCGAGGTCCGTGGTTCGATTCTCGGTTTCATCCTCCGAAAAAGGGGAAAAAAAGGGGAATATCTCATGTTCAAGAACCTGTAAAACTCACTCACTTAGAAAACAGCCAGGAAGGAACGATGAGAGCGATGCGATCATTGCATACTGAGTCCGGTACCGAAAAGTCAGAGGTAAAACTTGGATACTCAGAGCCTTATCGGGGTTCCTGACTTACTCGCAAGAAGAGATAAGTCAGGTTTAGTAAGGAAGAATGCGGTGGAAATCAAGTTTATAAGTCTTGAATCCGTGTAGCGATTGTTATGTAACATTTTTAGTGTACATTCCCTACAAAACGGGATTGAGTCTGCATATACATGGAAGGCATGTGCGGTTAGGGGATACATGAGGGAACGAGAAAAAACGAGTTTGCTTGAGGCAGAACAGAACTCTCAGGAGAGAAACATAAATCCGGCGGGTAATCGGCAAGTAAGTCATATACCAGGTACGTCAGAGTACTGGAAACTATGACTGGACTGCTGTCGTGAGGATCGAGGCTGGAGGAGGTGGCGAAAGTTTCCGAAGCATACGAACCGTGGTGGGACCTATTGATACTTCTGGTGCACGAGAAACTTCATTTAGGACTGCAGTCCCGTTATCGGGACGAACCAGTCAACTTTCAAGGGGTCTCTCCCCCCAAACGGGTCTGCAGTAGTAGTGAAGGGTTGATAGCATCGAGAAAAGACGAGCCACACGGTGATCGCACCTGGGCCAGCCACCAGAAGCAGCCCGAGCGTGCTGGGTTCTGGGGATGATGAGATCGGATTCAGATGTTTCCCGGAAGGTACATGCATATTTTCCTTCTCTTCCTATATACCAGGGTACCTGATACGGAGTATATACTTTCAAGAGCGTTAACCCTTTTAGGGCTGCAGTCCCGTTTTGGGGACATCCTACTTAGGATTTGACTGGTTTGTCCCCAAAACGGGAACTGCGGTCCTAAAAGGATTGAGCTGAGTTATTTGCACAGAGGTGCGATCGTTTTCCGAAGGGTAAGGTTGCCTATACCGAACGAGGTGTCTTCGGAAGTGTCTGGTGGAGAACCTGATTCCGAAAATGTGGTGTTCGACTTTAAGCACCCTTTTAACGTTATCGAGAAAAACGAGCGCCGAAAAACGATGGCACCCTGATCTCACGCTCTGACGGCATACTCATACCTACTGCTGTAGTATATACCTACTGTAGTATCATACGTGGTACATGGTTTACTAATTCCAGAGATATGTGCACGTACACATGTGCAAGGAGTTTTTTGTCACACTCTCGCGGCAGGACAGTACGTACGCACGCACATACTCGTACTCGGCATCGCCCACCCTACCACGTCTCGCATCTCGGCACTTGAAGCTCTGGTGAGACCGTATGTTTACGGACTTCCCGCTTCCCAATGTTGTGTTTGGTCGGTGTACCTGGGTCCCTGAGTTATGCACCACTCTGTCCGTAAATTTAAGGATCAAGCGATCCTTACATTTCCGGGCAGTGTGGTACTAGGACCGTGGAACGACGAGAAGGATCAGTTCGAGTCGGTAGAGCAGCGTATTTCTTCAGTTTACAGCTGGATGGCATCATGTGTGTGTGACGCAGCACCTCACGAGCCAGGAGGCAACTCCGAACTCCAACTATTAAACTGTCTTGCTCTCTCCAGAGACAGAAAACAAGTCGTGTAAGTGTATCATGTGCTAGCCCCCAAGAAATCTAGAACATCCAACGACCCCCTGTCGCGCTCCACAAAAACAGACGGGTGGGTATAAAACGTGCTCTGCTGGAACTGTCTCCGATGTCTGAATCTTGGAATTGACGCCTGGCGAGATTTTGTGTTGATATCGGGACGGGGGGGCGGTAGGGAGGGAGCGAGGGAAGGAGGTAGGGAGGGAAACCGGCCCGAGCTGGCTGGCGACGGCACTAGGGATTTGAGGGGTTATTAACCCTTTTAGCACCGCAGTACCGTTGTGGGGCCTAACCAGTCAAATTTCAAGTACTTTGTCCCCAAAACGGGACTGCGGTTCTAAAGGGGTTAAACGCATCACTTGCCGCAGAAAGGCAGGCATCAATAGCGACAACAGACAGTAGTGGTGACTCCGCACGGCGGTGTGCGGTGGAAATTGTCTTACCCTGCTGACAGCACGGGCAGCACTGTAAAAAAGCACCGTCACCCTCGAGGTCTCATATCTACCGTGTCTTGCAGTCAACATCTGCCACGCAATGATTGACGGACAGGGAGCAGCAGAAGCAGCGAGCAGACAGGGTGCTTGCGTCGCTGACCTCCGGTCGTCTTCGTCTTACCGACACAGACAAACATCCCAGCCACCCTCGAGGTACTTTTTTTTATGCCATATCGGCTTTAGGTCACGCCCTTCTGCACGATTCGGTCCCGGTTGGCTTTGCGACTCTCCGAGGGGGCTTCTTTCAGCGGACGGCATGCCACCGTGTGGAAACCCTCCCCCTCCCTTGGCTGCCTTTCACGACAACACGCGAAAGTAGCAAGCACGTCTCGTCGTGGAAACCTTCCCCTACCTTGCCTGCTCGACAGCACGGAACCGATGTGTGTTGTCGGTCGTGAGGAAGCTGCTGGCGGGATGGGGGGACAAGGACGCGTGGTTGGTTGGTTTCTCGCCCTTGGCATTTCGGGGGACGTTTCATATCCTCATCAATTCACCGATCACCCAAGTTACATACTCCATGCGGTCCTTGTATTTTCCCTGGGATCGCGGAACGCACGACTTCAGCCAACCCTACCCTTACCTACCCCCCTACCCTACCTTACGCTACCCTGCACGACTTCAGCCAAGCCTACCCTTCCCTGCCCTACCCTGCCCTACCCTACCTTACGCTACCCTGCCGTACCCCACCCTACCCTATAACCTACCCTACTCTAGCTAAGCCAGGCCAATTCACACCCATCACGAATCAGTTATCGATGCAGTTCCGAATCAGTTTCTGAATCACGTTCTGAACGAGATTCTCGGCTCTCGTCACTCCCCGTTTTCCGTTGTCCTCGCCCGGACTACTCGTAGACTGCTCCTAGACGTGAACGCGGCTGGTAGACTGACCGCGAGGCTACGGATTCAGCTTGGTGTGTTTGTGCCTTACGCCAAAAAAAAATACTACCAACGCAGGTTTTGGACAAAAAGAGTACGTAGTGACAGACGCGTACACTTGGGAACGGCACTCCAAATACTCTTCATTGGCGTTGCGCTCAAACTCTTTTTACTGCCGCACTGCTGTAGCTGTGCTCGTACCTAATTATCCCTCTCGTTCCAAGTGTTTCGTCCCACAACCGGAGGACAGTGGTAAAGGGGGTTTGCAGTACCACTTCATCTTCGAATATAAGAAACGTTTGTATTGAATATTATCAATAGTATCCACATGGTAGTTATATTTAGGGACAGAGTGGGTAGATTGCATTGGTGAAAGTATCAGGTACGGGAATAATATTTGTTTTTTCTTCTTGTAGTAAAAATACCTAAGTACGATACCTGGTTCAGAAACAGTCCATTTCTTGCATATTGCCGGGCACCGACATGGTGTGGTTTTCCTTCCCCCGGTAAGGCCTACGTTCGTCGGCGGCCCGTGCCCATTCTAATGTCTAATCTGCAGCTGTCTCTACATAGCTGTTGTCGATTCCTAATCTGCCCCCTTCTGTCGGCCGGGCGATGCGCGGCTCGGCCCTCGGAGTACGCTCGCGCTCCGACTCCAACAACCCCAACGCCAACTCCGTCATCAACTCCTGCCTAAACGCCAACTTTAACCTATTGGCACAGCTGACCACGTCCCATAGTATTCGAAGGTACTCGTCCATTGATAGGATGCCGACATGTCGGGGTGCTTCGCTGGCCAGCACACACCAGCACACACCTGATATTGCACCGTGATCGCGCTTTTGGCACCCCGGTCCCACCTCGACATGATCCCGGCTGAACCTAAGCCCTCAATACTACCACTGCCCCTGGGTACGTACGTAGTTGACCGCCGGTAGGACCCACACCAATCTTCCTAGCACCACGGCGACAAAAGTGAGTCTACCTCGGAAAATCGGGAATTGGCCACATCCAGCCAAAACAAAAAACGTCGAATGAGTGGTAAATCTATACCCTCATTTGACCCTTTTATTTATTAATAGTACGGCACCTTCGTTCGTAAACCTAAGTCTGACTATAATTGCAAGTAGTTTGTCCCCACAACGCGAGTGGAGACCTGAAGGGGGTGGAAGTTTGAAATACAAGTCAATTGCCATCTTCAACTCGAACTTGAACTCCGAAACGGCGGGTTGTGTTTGTGTCATCCGGTTTATGAGGGTTTCTACAAACAGTAGAAACGGCGGGATTTTCGTCAGGGTTATAATCCTGTCGACCCCGACGCTGCTTGTTGTATCGTGCTCCGGTTTTCGGGAGGGGAGCCTGGGGGGGGGGGGGGGGGGGGTATACAGCGTTAAGTGCGTTGACGTTGGCCAGTAGCACCCACTTTGCACCAGTGGTGCTATGGGGGACGGTAGTAGTAGTAGTAGTAGTCAGGACCCACGATGGGTCCCATAACTAGACAGTTGGTTCTGATCACTATGTTTCTTGTCACACTAGGGGGGTAGTAGGTGTAGTAGCAGTAGCAGTAGTTGTAGCAGTGGGTTTGGCAGTAGGAGCTACAACAGCAGCAGTAATAAAAGGTGTAGTCCATACTTGTAGCAGTAGTCCTAGTAGCAGCAAGTTCATTGGAGTGGTGGGACCTGCAGTAGCAGCAGCAGCAGCAGCAGCAGGAGGAGGCGGAGGAGGAGGAGGAAGCGAAACGCCGTTGCAGTAGCAGCGGTCGTAGCAGCAGGAGTGACAGTGGTAACGGTAGCAGTAGCAGCAGCAGAGCGGCGGCGGTGTGGTTTCCATGTATCTGGTTTTGTTGGCATCTCGGTGGGAAGTTAGGGTCACCTTTTTGAGCGAGTCTGCTCCCACCAGGTGGAGAGCTACTGTACGTGCATACAGGTAGGTGCCACCATTAGCAGGAAGAGGACGGGATAAGTATCAACTCTCGATTTTGGTCTGTAGTGCGCTCGCTGAGAGTCGGTGTAGGAGCTCCGTCTTGCTCAAAACGCCAATCGGACGCTGTTTTCCCAACCCTTGTATGATAAAAACACGCATGAGCGTACCTCCCACACATGGAACGTATCAGGAACCCTTTTCAGGCTGTTGATACTTCGGGACCTCCCACACCTAGAACGCGTATCAGGAACCCTATTCATGATGTTGATATTTCGGGGGAGATAGGCCCTGGGTTTGAATGATCTGCGTTGTCGAGATCAGGCTTTTGCCGAGTCGGCTCTGTTTTGACATGGCTCTAGGGCAGATAAGTGCCGGATGTGATACGTCTGATAGAGTTTTTGCTCAACATCTCGTGGCAGCATATACGGGGTCTGTTTATATTTTTATGCTGCTGCTGCAGATAGTGATCTGCTCGATATGTGATGCATGACGTGTCCGATCAAACCAGTTTTTTTTTGTTTTTTTTTTTGTCGCGGTAACACGTCTGATAGAGCTCTTGCTCGACATCTGGTGACAGCATATACGGGGTCTGTTGATAGTTTATCTGCTACTGCTGCAGATAGTGATCTGCTCGATATGTGATGCATGCCGTGTACGATCAAACCAGTGTTTTTTGTTTTGTTAATTTTTGGTGGCGCTGCTGTGCTTCTGAACTTTTTTTTTTGCCGTGCCTGAGAGTTACTTGAGAGAATTATAGTTGATGCAAGCACCAAACGCACGAGCAGCCCAAAGCTTGACCCTCAAGAAATGTGCTTGAAGACGAAATCATGAAAATATTCACTTCCGGTGGCCTTTGTCGCGCCCGTCTGTCCCCTACCCCTCTCCCCTGTGCGATGCTTGGGAAGGCGTTGTTTTGTGTCCTACTACGTACTACTGCTACTTTTTGACTATATAGACGTGGAGGCTTTCGCCCCCGTTCGGGCGTCGGCTTAACTCCGTGGGCTGTTGACGGCGTCGTGGAACCAGCTCCATCCTGATGATCGTGATCAACACCGCTCCATCTCGGAGGCGACTAGGGTGGGCAGGGGGGGGCGGGGCGCTAGCCTTGTTGGAAGCTCCCGTCTTGTTTGGCGGCGCCGACCTCTCCCCCCTCCCCCCGCCCCCCTATAGCTCTTGTACCTCCTCCTGCCTCCGGCCTCCCTCCTTCCGGTACGGAGGGGACTTTTTTTCCTGCGTTTTTTGTTGTTGTTCTTCGCTTGTAGTCTCCCCTTGCCGACTAACCCTTCCTTCGAAAGGTTTACCAGGTAGTCTCTAAGGCTACCCCCCTCGGGAGGTGGTTGACTCGAACTCCCGGATGTCGCAAGTTGAAAAGGGGGAACACAGGCGTTCAGGTGTGTATGAGCCTATGTGAAGTTCGCTAGTGGTGTACCGCTGCTTGCTGTGGCTGCTGCTGTTTCTGCTACCGCTGCTGCCGCTGGTGCTGCTGCTACTGCTGATACTGCTGCCGCTGCTGTTGCCGCTGCTGCACTGCGCGAGTGCTTTTGAAAAGCCAGAGGAAGTGTGGGTTGTCATCGTCCAGCTTGTGCTCGAGATGGCTCGCATACATACGCCCACACACGCATACGCACAGAAGCGCCGTTCGGAGCTGACGCAAAAGTAAGGCTTTGAGGCACGGCCGCTGTTGTACCATGGCTGCCACAATGCCCAAAGCCTACGGTGTGATACAGGTACGCTACACAATCAGGCAGCACTGCGAAGAAAAGAAGAAGCTGAAATTGCACCTCTCTTCTTCAGACTGTGTTCCTGTTTCCTGCTGCCTTAGGGTCCTACAGTAAAATGATACACGCGCACACAAAAACGCACGCGCACGGAGAAGCACCGTTCGTGGCTGTCAAACGGGAAAAGCTTGGAGCGCAGCTGCTGTTGTCCCGTGGCTGCCCACGAGTAGTAGCCGTTTGAGGCTGCTGTGGTACGTACGAAACATCAGCAGAGCGACACCATCGTGAAATATTCAATTATTACTGTAAAATTACAGTTTGGGGTTTCCATGGACCTGCTTGGCTCCGGCCCGGCGGAAAGCGATCCCGCGGAAAGAGCCAGCTCGCCACGGCTTTGAACGCCCGCAGCGCGTGCCACGGAGCCCGGCCGAGCCCCAAACTTGGGTCTATTACGCGGGACCATAGTAAGTAGGACCAAATATTGATATTAATAGTAAAAATAGCGAAATATATAGGTTTCTGTGTACTGGTATACCGTAGGCCTTATTCAATATGGCCCCCCGTCATAGTCTACGGGCGGCTCCCCTTCGTGCCCGCAGCCGAGAGTGCGAGAAATGGCCCGCGACCGGAAGAGCAAATGTTGCCCATGTGGAAAAAAAGTGCATTTTGTACATGTATATGATGTGTTCGGGTGTTATCCCCCTTCCCCCCTCTCTCGTCCGGCCTGCTGACTCCTTCCCCCTGTCGATGTCGGCCTCTAGAGCCTCGACATTGTAGACATATCAACACCCCAAACTAAACTTTAGCGGTGGCGTCTACCTGATGTGCTTTGCAGCTGCTGCGCACGAAGGAACAGCCATTGTGGGGTGATTGTGTGGATCGCGTTCAACCTGCTTGTGGCTAGAAGCTTGGTGTTTTTCCCTCTTCCCTCCCTCCCTCCCTACCTCCCTGCCTCAATAATATTAATATAAATACATCCGATTCCGTCCCTCAACCCTCTCCAAGTGAAAGGCGTTCATGCTGACTCCACAGCCCCCCCCCCTCTCTCACATCTGAGAAGCCTTCATGATGACCCCCCCCCCCCCCATTAAAAATCCTTCATGCTGACTCCCTCCCCCCTTATCCACACCTTTTCATCGATTGACCCTGTATTTCTTCCAGCAGGAGCCCGGCGCCCGGTGACAGGAACAAGCGTCCCCGAGTTTCGGCAGGCAGCCCTGCGGTGGACTCGCGCGTCGGCAGCAACAGCAACAGCGGGAGCGGCAGCAGTAGCAGCCGGCGAGATGGGAAAGATAAGGACCGACCACGATCGCGCGACAGCGGTGATCGCCCTCGGGAGCGAGGAGGCGGTGGGAGCGGCGGTGGGGGCCATGGGGAACAGGGGCGAGGGGGCTATGGCGGGGGCGACCATGGGCGATCGAGCAACAGCATCGGCGACCATCGAGGTAGTAGCAGCGGTGGTGGCAGCAGCGGCGGCGGCGGCGGCAACAGCAGCAGCAACGGTACGATTACAGCGAGGGGTCGGCGATTAGGGGAGATTCCCCAAGACGCGGCCCCTAACGGTCCCGGGAACGGTCCCGGGAACGGTGCCGGGAACGGTGCCGGTGGAGGCGGTGGTGGCGATGGGGGTGGCGGTGGAGACGGAAATGGGGGGGGGGGTAAAGCTGGCAGTGGTGGTGTCTCGTCTACCGATGGCAGTGGGCGTTCTGTGTTGGACGGGGGTAGAGATTCCGGCGCCGGCAGTTTTGTCGGTGACAACGGTGTCGTTGGAAGCATGGAAGATGTAAACGGCAAGCACTCTTCCTCCTCCTCCTCCTCGTCCGCATCTTCGTCGTCTGCTGCTGCTGCTGCTGTTTCGTCTTCTGGTGGTGCTGCCACCGGTGGCACTTCGGGCGGTGCTATACCTGCCACCGCCACCGCTACCGGTGCTTCTTCTGACAGCAGGGGGGCGGGGGGCGGAAGAGGAGCCGACGACCAGGCGGCGGAGGGGAGCGGCGCGGCGAGCGGGGAGGAGGGGGAGGTGATGCCCTTGCCCTCCTCCTCTCCTTCTGGCGCTGTCAGCAATGATGCGACAAATGGTGGCGGTAGCGGCGGCGGTGGCGGCGGTCGTGGCGATGCTGAAGGGGGGGGTTACAGTAGCGGAGGCGATGCGCGGGAGGGGGGCAAGGGGCGTGATAGAAAGGATATCGGTGGGGCAGCAGCTTCTCCGCGACGGGGTGCTGCTGCTAGCCCTCAGGCGGAGCGAGGGAGCAGTGAACGGAATGCCGGGATCGGGGGTGGGGGTGGGCGGGAGGGGGACGCCCCGCGGAAGGTCGGGAAAGACCGATGGGCAGATTCCGACAGCGAGGACGAGGAGGATGGTGCTAAGGCAGAGGTAAGACTTACGAGGTATTTATTTCGACGAAAGGTGCCCAAGTATACTGTGCGCCGTGCGCCGGATATATTGCTGCAGTCCTGTCGATTTTTAAAGGTATCCTGTACACAAAGTAGTTATGGTGTGGGTAAAATCGGGTGTATGACATCAATGGGCGTCTTTTGTTGTCGTTTCCTCTCCTTGGATTATCGTACGATTCAAGCCTTCTCCGGTTGACGCTTGTGCGCGGGACGCGTTTTTCCGTGGCGACGCTTGGGTGTCGTCGCCAATCCGCAGTTTGTAGGTTTTCTTCTTGCCCTGTTATTGCCGCGTGTTGTCGGTTTTCTTCTTGCCCTGTTATTGCCGCGTTTCGTCAGGGCTGTCAAACGGAGCGAAAGTTTGATTGAAGTTGAACCGATCTTGGCAGTACGCCCATGTTTTTTTTTCTCGCGACAAGCCGACCCGCTTGAGTTTCGAGTGAAACTACTGAATGCATTGTAAAGAGGAAAGTGAACTCAGTACGTACAACGGTAAGGGGTGAGGCGAGGCTTTTGGTTCAGGCACCTGTTCGGACAATTGAGAGTCATGGTCTTGCTGTTATGGTATGTACAGGTTGAGCAGGATATGTGCAGAACAGATCAAGGATCTTTGTAGCACAGGTCAAGGATCTGTGTAGTACAGACCAAAGATCTGTGTAGAACAGACCAAGAATCTGTGTAGTACAGATCAAGGACCTGTGTAGTACAGATCAAGGATCTGTGTATTGCAGATCAAGGATCTGTGTAGTACAGATCAAGGATCTGTGTATTGAGTGGTACAGATCAAGGACCTGTGTAGTGCAGATCAAACCCTGCAAACATGTCCTACGATACGAGATCATGCAGGTAGTACGTCTTCCACCCGGCAACATGAGCTGTTCATCGATAGATCATGCAGATCATACAGATCAGGAATAGCCCTGCCCTGAAACATCTAGATCATGAAGCGGGAAACGATGTTGTGTCCGAGTTGTGCAGCGCTGTGTGCCTGACCTTGAAGCGTAAGCTGTAGGAATACACGACAACAACAACAACAACAACAACAAAATCAATACCAGGCAGAGGTGTTTAGGATCGGTAAATAAAAAATCTCTCCAGGTAGGATTGTTTTAATAGGAATACGTTATTACAATGGCATCGACGCTTTTGCTTTTGTCCATTTTCAACGACTATTTCAACAAGCCATATAGAACACATCACCAATATCATCACCAACAACACTAACAACCACCAACCACGGCCATAGCAACGAAAAGGCTTGAACGAAACATAAACACATACCGGTATTTTGTGGAACAAGTTTGAGGCGCGCGACAAGACCAATAACGTCAACCTCGCCCCCTGCCCCCCCCCCCCCCCCTCCCAACCTTACATTTCGCGCCGCCCCGGCTGCTTGCAGGGAGGATCAGGCGGTGGCGGCCCTTCAGTATCGAACAAACCTAACGGTACCTCCTCCTCCTCCTCCGCCCCTGACGGTCCCCTACACGACGGGAAGAACAATGGAGTTGGTAGCGGAGGTGGATTATTAGCGGATAGACGGGACGGGGGAGGGGTGGACGGAGGCGGTGCAGCCGGGGGGGGGGTAGGGGCGGGGGCGGCAGAGAGCGGGTCTTCGAGAAGGTTGGACCCGGGAGCAGAGTTGCACCACGCGATGGCGGGGGGGAAAGTTGGGGGGGAGGGGTCGCCGCGCGTCAATGATGCCAGTGAAGATGGGAAAGGTCCCTTAGGAGGAGGAGGAGGAGGCGGGAAGGGGGAGGGGGCAGGGCCGGCAGGGGGGGGGGCTGGGGGAGGCGTGTCGGCAGGGGGCGGCGGCGGGGGAGCGGTGAATGGAGGCAGGAGCCCGACGATGCCGATGACGGTTTTCACGAGAGGAGAGGCATTGCAGGACACATACAACCCTTTGCTGTTCGGCTGCCGGAGCGTGGAGAACTATGAACGCATCCGGTTTATAGACGAGGGGGCATATGGGAAGGTGTACTGCGCATTGAACAAGCTCACCGGAGAGGTGGTGGCTCTCAAGCAGGTAGGAGTGGGGGTGGGTGGGAGGGTCTAGGGGGGGAGAGAAGGGGGGAGACGAGGGGAGAGGGGGCTAGGGTTTAAGGAAGCGGGAGGAGGGGAGGGGGCGTGTGGATTGTTGCTGTTCTTGTATCAACTCATCGCCAGAATCTCGCCCGCGGTATCGAGAATAAACCAAAAACAATATGGGCTGGAAGAAGAAAGAAAGGAAACCAGAAACAAGAATATAGAGGGGGAGTGCCGGAGGGGGGAGGGGGTGGTGGCGGGGGGAGCTCGTCGGCGGGGTTTCGTCCATTTCGCGCGAGGGAATTAACTATTAATAGTTCGTCAAGCGCGGTGGGAGGTTGCAACTTCGCGAGGGAGCATTCCGCCTGGATTTTCAGTGTCTAATGCCGGTGTCTTTTTCAGTTTTTTTTTCGGTGATTTTGTTTATCTCTGGTCGGAAGTAGAATGTGTGTAGTCCCTGTTTGGACCCTGATAGTAGTATCACCGGGGATTATTTTCCTGTCCAGATCGATGTGTATTTGTACTGTAGTCGTAGCCTCTATGCCCACATCAGTAGGCCGATCGACGGCTGTCGTGTGCCGCCCGCTCGTGCGAAGCTCTGCTTGTACTCGCGCGGCCCGTGCTGGTGCAGCCGAAGGCACGATCGAATGAACGCCGCCGCCGCCGCCCCCCCCCTTCCCTCTCCTCTTGTCATGTGCCAATATCCATGCTTCATCACTGCACGTGTACCATGCATCAATTGCATCTGGTATAGTACACCGGGTATTACTCCAATTCCGAGTAATCTGTTCCCGAAACCGGAGTGCAGGGCTCGAAGGGTTTGCGTACGTACAAGGAGTTTGTTTGTCGAGCCCGTTCTTTTACGTGTTCTCTTGCTGACAAAAGTAAAATACGAAACTGAAAAACACTGCTCAAAAAAGGAGCGGGGAGATTCGTGAAATTTGATCAAATATAAATAATAATGTGTCTCAAGACCTACCAGGTATGACCTATGGCAATGGGAACGCGAAGTCTGGAAGTTTTCTTTAAACGATATTGCTTTTAAGAAACAGACTTGGATATTTTCGTATCGCCGCTGTGGGGAAAAAAGGGGGGGGGGGGGGGGAAGGTTTGTTTTTTTCTTAATTTTTTCCAAACAGCTGCAGGCGGCACAGTTTCTGTTTTTTCTCGGTGCAAATTGTGAGCACACTGATGAGCTCGTGCGACGGTAGGCCTTCAATCTCGGCATAGACTCGGCCCACGGCCAACCCGCTTGGGGTCGGGCAAGACCAACGAGTAGAGATGATGGCGTCGAAGATGTCAGGTGAATCCATGGTTTGGTCTATAGGGGGCGAGCGCTTGTCGGCGGCGCCCTACGGTCTTCTCCCAAACATGGAAAAATGCCCATTTTCTCCTGTTCCACACGGGTCGAGAAATTTTGTCATCTGCTTTTTGCACACCAGCGGCCAGTCGTTTTTTTTACCATACGCCTGGCCAGCGCCCGCCACATAGCACCGGTCATTTGTGAACACGGTGGGTCGGAGCCCCTAACGAGCGCACTCCGTTCAGGATTCATAAAGCAGTTGTTGGTTTTGTCGATCGATGTCTGTCGAGGACTCCGCATCTATCCGCTTCGAGCTGAACATCCCCCTGAGTTTTTCTGAAGCAGGCCTTGGCCCAACATCGGCCCCAGAGTTGTTCTTGATTGGGGTTTTAAAAAACTTGGAACTTTCGGTCTGGAGAGCTTGATTGGGGTTTTGAACAAATTGGAACTTTCGGTCTGGAGAACCGCGCTCATAGCAAAAGCTGATCCTGAAAAAAATCTGGCGGGTATCTATGGGCTTCATTTTTTTAATGGAAAAATTGCGTTTCCATTGGCATAGGCCTAGATTTACAGATTCGGAGGCTAAGACGAGACGGAGGCCATGTGCCTGATGACGAAACGTACGGATAGGGCTACACGCGTTTCTGTGGCAGCCGCCCCGGCGTACAAACAAAGCCACCAAGTTTGTGTACACTGGGGCAACTGTGTGTGAGAACGCCGGCCGACCTTACTGCCGAAAATTACCCGGCGCGTTGCTGCTGGCGGACCAACGTTTTTGACGGTATAGTCTGCCACCGTACGACCAGTCCACCGCACCGCTCCTGCTCAAAGTAAGGATGCCCAAAGCCGAGGAAGCGGAGACCATGCCATGCGGGGGTGTGTCACGTGAAGCCCCACCGTGGCCCATCTCGCCATGGTACGGACGGCTCACCACCGATTGCTCCTTCGCTGCATCGGACGGAAGAAAAAACCCTCGCGGCGGCTACCACATGCTTTCATACGCAGCAGACGCACAGGCCAAGACTGTCTGTGAGAACGCCGGGGACGATGGTGCGAAAGCGGAGGGTACTTTTGGCGGGGTTCGTGGCTGGTATGGGTAACGAGAGACTACCCGAACGAGCGATATTTGGGGAGTTGGAGGGGGGGAAGGGTTACTTGGGAGGGCAAGAGCGGGGCTGGATGGGTTGTCTCGACATGCCTTTGTATAACCTGCCCACCGAAGAGACACGGTGGACGCTGGCAGTGAAGAAGTCGGGCATGTGGTTCGGATGTGCTGGGGAAGCGGCAGAGCAGTGTATGAAGCGCTGGTTCGTTGAAGAGAAGGAAGATGTAGCAAAACGACGAGCGCTTGGGGTACAAAATGCGCAGCAACTGAAGACGCCGTGGGCCCGGCCAAGGCCTGGGGGGGGGGGAGGAAGAGGAACCGGGTCGACGGAGGGGTAGCAACAGCAGCCAGGCCGGTTAGGAAAGTGAAAGGCACCCGCCGAAACTTGGCGCTGGCCGTCTTTTTACTGTAGTGGAGACGCCCAGTGGCTACTGCCTAAATTTGTTGAATTTGTATTCCTTCCCAAGTTGATGGTGCCCCCCCCCGCCCCGCCCCCTGCCATTTGCGTCGGCTGCGTCACCTTATTGTTGTGTTTGTGGCCCTTTGCGGTTCTGTTCTTTTTTCTTTTTTTTTGTTTCCCGATTTTGTTGGCGTTTTTTTCCTAGCCCCTTGGGTCACCTTCTGTCTCTCTGTCGTCTCTGGGTTGGTTGTGTCATCCTTGACCCACCAACTGGACGTACTGTAGGACCGCTCGTTTTTTGTGTTTGTTGTTAGCTCTTTGTCTCTACCCTCCTCTTGCCTTCTCGCCTTCCGTCTGGTGTTCTTGTGACCTCCTTGCGTTGGTCCATCAGCTGAACATATCATAGGAGTGATCGTGCCAGCAGACAGCAGCCTTGTCCTCGGGACTCGACCTGCGCCCTGAGCGCACGTTAGCCTCCTTCTTTTTGTTTTCACTTCTTTCTTTCTTTCTTTCTTTCTTTCTTCTATTTTGTTTCTTTCTTTCTTTCTTTCTTTCTTTTATTTTGTTTCTCTAACCCTCTTCGTGTTCTTCATTTTTCCTTTGCTTTTTTTTTTCGGGTGTAGATGCAACACAATGGATGTGTTCCTGGCAGTATTTTTGGTTGCAAGTGATGCGAGATGGCATACCACAGCCCGTTAGCACCGCTTCCCTTACGAAGTGGTATGATACTGCCTTGCGCACTACCAGGTATTTCGTACCTGGCACGTGTTTGCCTACTGCCGACGAGATGCATTTTTTTGTTACAACCTGTTGGGCGACCACAGGCAGGATCTCAGGGAAGGGACCTGTGAGACCCTCATCACCAGCATCATCAATACTCGTGACACGGAAGAACCAAAAAAACAAAACAATCGGTCGCACTGACACGTGTTCTAACAATTTTGTAACATCAAAACAAAAAATGCAGGTGAAGCTGTCGAGGGACAACCTGAAGGAAGGCTTCCCTATCACGGCGCTCAGGGAGACCAACGTCCTCCTCAGCCTGCACAACCCCAACATCGTGCGCGTCCTGGAGATGGTGATCGGCTCCACCCTCGACAAGGTCTACATGGTCATGGAGTACTTCGACCACGACCTCAAGTCTGTCATGCGGCACCTTCGGGAGGAGAAGGTGGGGGTGGGGGTGGGTGTGGCTGTCGTTTTCGTCGTTTGTCATTGACTCTATATTCCTTTTGTAGAGGTAGGGGAATGGGGGGGGGGTGGATGGGTGGGTGGTCATTTTTTCGTTGTTTCCCGGTTTTTTTGTCGATTACATTCACACATACACCTGGGACGTCGTACGTATTGTGTGTATGGTTCGTGCCTGGGGTTTCATTCCTTGTCTTTTTTTTGTTTCGTCTAGAAAAACAAATCCCGACTTTTTGGTTTTCGTAATTTTGTTCGCTTTTTTTTCCATCCTGTGTTATTTATTTATTTATTTACTTTTTTCTTGCGCCTGTTTCTTCCCCCCCCCCCCCCCCCCACCGTTTTTTCTCGTTGTTATGCTCTCCTCCCTCTGTCTTTCTCTCTCTCTCTCCCTCCCTCCCTCCCCCGTCCCTCCCTCCGTTTCCTCTCTACCTCTCTCTCTCTCCTGTCCCTCTCGGCCTCTCCCGCTTTCTCTCTACCTCTCGTCCCCCATCTCTCTCTCTCCCCCTCCTTCCCCACCTTCATTATTCACAGCGCTGCTTCACTTTGGGTCAGGTGAAGAGCCTCGTGCTGCAGCTCCTCTCGGCAGTGGAATACATGCACCGACATTGGTACATCCACCGCGACCTCAAGACGTCCAACCTCCTCTACAACCACCAGGCATGTAGGGAGAGGAGAGAGGGGACAGTTTGGTGGACGAGGAGAGAAGGCGGGGGGGGGGGGGGGGGGAGGCCGGCAGGGGGGGAGGGGAGGAAGCACAGGCTGAGGTGGAAGGCGCGGGAGGGGGGTGGTGGACGGGGCTATTTTTTCGCCATGTATTGAAGAACAAAATCTAACTCGGACTATTTCATGTGTACTGTGTTCACAAAGCTTGAAACGGGAGAGGGGTACACGGTTGTATCTGTGTGCATGTCGTTTTTATGTGTATACTTCAGTATATATACCTGGTATGTTTTTAATGTCCCGTGTGTTGGATGTGTTTTTGTCAATAAAACGTGGTATCAGTATCCAACCTAGCCCCTTCCTCCCTCCCTCCCTCCCTCCCCCCCCCTCCCTCCCCTCCCTCCCTCCCTCCCTCCCCTCCCTCCCTCCCTCCCTCCCTCCCTCCCTCCCTCCCTCCCTCCCTCCCTCCCTCCCTCCCCTCCTTTTCTTTATGTTTCAGGGAAAGCTGGCGGTGTGTGACTTCGGACTTGCGAGAAAGTACGAGGAACCCATCCGACCGTACACGTCGAACGTGGTGACGCAGTGGTATCGCTGCCCCGAGCTTCTCCTCGGTAAGAGATGAGCCAGGCCCTTTTTTCTCCTTTGCTAAAAGTTGGGTTTCCCTTGCCATCGCAGGCGGTATGGGAAAGGAGGGGCGGGGGTGGGTGGGGATCGTCAAATCAGTAGCCAGGGTCAGAACCGTTTTCCTCCTCCGCAGCCAATCAGGTAATTAGGTTTCCTTTTAAGAGAGGGTGGCCGGAGGGGGGATGGGGGGTGTTTTCTCATCTGTCTTCAGACCCCCCCCCCCCAATATAGGTTGGGTTGGCGTCGGTTGGCAACGACACTGTAAGGCATGCCGCTCATTGCGTGAGCTAGGCAACCAGGGTACCGTGTTTTGTTCTGTTTAATTTTTCGGCGGTCTTTTGCAGCTGGCGATCAAGTTGTGTACTCGTAGATCATTTGTGCGGGTTGGAACACCTTTACTCCGTACAAGGTGTATGATCGCATCACGTAGTGTGTACCTGGTATATGGAAAGGCACCCACGAGGCAGCTACACAGTACCCTTATTGCTGTCTCTGGAATTGCCCACGCCAGAAATTGAATCAGCTCATCGAAGCTGTCACCCGTGTGCAGGGCTGCCTCACAAGCGGTTCTTGGTAGGATGTAGCCCATCACCCTTCATGCGACCCCCCGATCGCCTCACGGCGCTTCTGCGCTTGGTGTAGTGTCTGCCTGGTCGGTGAACACCCGCCCCCCTCCCGTCCCGGCATTGTAGGGACGCGAGGGTCTATGTCCATACGACTACGGCCGTGCATAATAACGATTGCCCCCCCCTCCCCGCACGCTTTCGCCTCCTCGTTACGGTACTCCCTCGTCTCTTTTCTCTCTGATCTAGGCGAGAAAATGTATAGTACGGGCGTGGACACGTGGAGCGTGGGGTGCATATTCGGGGAGCTCGTTAAGGGGTCTCCTATGTTCCAGGTGCGATGGCGGGATATGGGAGGGGTTCGGGGAGGTTGGAGGCGAGGCGACGGGGGTGGGTTCGATATGTAAGTTGGCGTTGTTGTTTGGGCCATTTTTTGCGGGCGGCGATCAAATCCCGACGAGTGCATATCTTTCATGTCCGCGGTGTTTTTTTTTTCGTTGGGGTGGTTTTGATGGTTTTTGTTGGATGCGATTTTGGTAGTTTGGAAGGTTGGTGTTGGATATTAGGGTTAGGGTTGGTGTTTGTGTTCCCGCATGAAAGCGCTCTTTCTACCCGTCGACATCCAGCACGCCCAATGTCCGTATATTCTTCAATCGCAGAGAAAAATGTGCAAGCTTTGTGGTGACAACGCTACGACACAAAAGATATGCAGCCAGCAGAGTAGACTATGCATTGCAACGCCATGACATCGTACTGGATACGACAGGCACGGCTTACGCATTTCTATCATGCGTTCAAATCGACAACATCGAAAGAAACAAAGAAGAAGCAATCGAATCGACAGGTGTTAGTGTGAATGTTGGGAGTCGTGGTTGTTGTTGTTGTTGTTGATGGTGGTGTTTGTTTGTTGGGGGTGGTGTTTTCCGCGTGGAGATTTTCTGTTTGTGTCGCGTACCAGGTAAGGCGTTCCTAACAGCCCGCGTGGCGTTGTGCTGTCGGTTTCTTCTTTTTTTTTTCGCGCTTATCTGACAAGCGCTGTGCCGGCGCCGAAAACGGTGCGATCGACAGGGCAAGGAAGATGAGGCCTAAATCCCCGACGACAAGCTACCGTTCGCACGACCCTCCACAGCAGTACGTTCAGTGCGTGTGTTAGCCCTCAGTGTGTGCATGCAGTATTTGCCTCACAGCAGTACGTGCAGTCCGTGAGAACCTCAGTGTGTGCAGTGCATATGTACTTCACAATACGTACGACCTGCGGCAGCAATAATATTTACACGTGGTACGTGCAGTACGTATTACTAGTATGCAGACAGTGCGGTAGGAGCACTCACATTCGAACCCTGCTTGTAGCTGTGGTGTGCGTCTATGGTACATTACAGCACACAGCAGTAGTTCTCACGCAAACCTGTACAGCAAGCAGTACATCAGCAGTACAGCAGCAGAGTGCGTACCTTTTGAGTATGAAAGATGTCTTGTCAGACCTTGAGGGTTGTTTTCTTGTTCAGATTTGGGTACAAGTACGTACGTATGCGAAGTACAATACCCTTGTTTCTTGTTTCGCTCGTGCACTCCCCGCGCGCTTGTGACACACACCCGTCCGTGCGCAACGTTGGTTGTCCCATGGCCTGACTTTCTCAACATCCCTCCGTAAGCACGCTGGCATGCTCGCATTCGTTCGCGCAATTTTTTTTCGTATCAGTACCTACAGCAGTAGTAGTGCCTTGCTGCTGTGAATCACATAGAAAATAACCCTCACGTAAAGTGTGCGTATCGAGTACACCAACACCCCGCAAGTACGTACCTGGTACAATAGTTTGTTCCACTGCACGTGTAGAACCCATGGATTTATGCGGTGCGATTTTTCCCATCGGCTCGGTGCGGTACGGTGCTTTCCCCCTTTTCCCCTCCCCCTTCCCTGTTTTTTTTATCCTTTTCTGTATGCGCGTGTGGTGTCTACTTCTCGCGTACGAGTACAATGTCGGTTCGTGTATATTCTTACTATTATACGTATTCGCACACACAATGCTGATTTCCCCGTTTTTTTTTCTCTTGGTGTACATGCAGGCGGCGTTTGTATCGTATCATGTACCAGTATGCGCTTAGTTTAGAGTGTTTCTCTATGTATGTATGTGTGTGTTTGTTTTGCCTGTTTTTCAGGGGAAAACGGAAATCGACCAGCTCGCGAAGATCTTCGGCGTGCTGGGTTCTCCCACCGAGGACAGGTGGCCGGGATGGTCCAAGCTGCCCCACGCCAAGAAGGTTGCGTGGCGACAAGGCCCGGAGAACCAGCTCAGGGCGACCTTCCCCACAACCGGCTTCAGGTGAGAGACCGCGCGGGGGGGGGGGGGGGGGGCGCTCGGAGTGGAGTGTGGATTGGGGTGGGAGGGAGTTGAGTGGCGGGGTACTGGTAGGTGGTTTGTGGTTTGTGGGGGGGGGGAGACCAATGATCTGCAGCACATAAGTTGGCTTATCCCATACGGGGATATATCCCACTTGGCTTATACCATGTGGGAATATCCCACTTGGCTTATCCCATATGAGGATATCCCATATGGGGATATCCCACTATATCCCACTCGGCTTATCCCATACGGAGATATCCCACTTGGCATACCTGGTACCATGGTATACCATATGGGGATAATCCCACTTGGCTTATCCCATACGGGAATATCCCACTGGGCTTTATCCCATACGGGGATTATCCCACTTGGCTTATCCCATATGGGGATATCCCACTTGACTTTCCCATATGGGGATATATCCCATGTGTGAGCGCACGTATCCCACGGGGTACTGCTGAATATTTTTTATATGAAATTTCGGGGGGAATATATTAATAGTAAATAATCAGAACCGAACATGGTGTGTGTATGCATGGAGGGATACATGGCTTTTGGGTTCATTGGGGTTTCAGGTTGTTGTGGCATCCCTTGGCCAATGTGCATGACCCGGGGGCAGGGGCGGGGTGAGACGAAGGGAAAGGAAGGGGGGGAAATGGGAAAGGGGGGAGAGGGCCAGACAGTCATTGCTGTGTGGTGGCATTAGTAGGTGCTGTACGCAGGTGTGTTGGTGTGGCAGGCAGCCGTTGTAGTGATTTGTTGTTGTAGACAACCATACAGTATCACGGGGGACCAAAGTAAATAGGACCAAATATTGTTAGTCAAAATAGCCAAATATATCGGGTTTTTGTAGTTACCGTAGGTCCGCTTTAATTTGGCCCCCCGTAATAGTTGGGAAGTTTTTGTCCTAGACAGCCACTGTCGTGGCAGGCGACCTCTGTTTGTGGCAGCAAGCGTGGGTACCTGCATGGACACAGAAACTATAGCAGCGCCTGCAACCGTCGTGTCAACTGGCGTCCATTGTTTTGGTGGATTAAGGGTTGCTAATTCCACTTACAGTTGTGTATCGCTCTCGATATTTCCCGTCTGCCCGACTGACCCGTATAGTGCTGGTTCTCCCTCGCCACCTCGTTTCGCCCCCCCCTTTTCTTTTTTTTTTTTCTTCTTTTTTTTTTCCGTGCACGCTCGTTTTTTTTTCTCGTTTTTCTTCTCTCGGTCCTTGTACCTACGATCCCGTTCGTTTTTTCTTTTTTGCTCACCGTGCGTATATTTCTCGGGCACGTTGTTCCGCCCCCCCCCCCCCCCCCCCCGCCCGGCCTTTTGTGCTGTGACGCAGTGGGCAAGCGTCCATCAGCACGCAGGGCCTGGACCTGCTGAACGGCCTGCTTGCTCTCGACCCGGCGCAGCGAACCTCGGCGTCTGACGCCCTGGGGCACTGGTGGTTCACTTCCGAAAAGCCGGCGCCGACACCCGTGGGCGAGATGCCTCAGGTGAGAAACAGAGGGGGAGGAGTAAATAGGAGGAAGAAAAAAAAGTGAGCAGGAACAGGAACAGGAAAGGGCGGGGGCGGGCGGGCGGGCGAGCGGTTCTTGGTTTGGTTTGGTTTGGTTGGGTTGGTGGTACACATTGTTTTTGGATTGGTGTTGCTGGTTTTTTTTTCTTCATTGGTGCTGTCTGTGCTTTTGCGCTTCGGTTTGTAGGTCTGGGTTGGGTTTTACGGCAGTAGGTTTTGGTCTTGTTTGTTTGTGTGTTTTTAACCTTTTGAAAGACTGTTAGCACTGCAGTCTCGTTCTGGGGGCGAACTACTTGAAATCTGAGTGGATTGCCCCCAACACGGGACTGCAGTTCTAAAAGGGTCAAGGTTGTGTGTGTGCGTTTATTTTTTTTGTTTTTTCTTGTATGGTTTTGGTTCTTGCTTGCACCGGTCGGCGAGAGGGAGGCCTCGCGCATACAGATGATAGTGGTACCCAAGAGGTCAAAAGGGAGGAAGTTTTTGGTTTGGTTTTGGTTTTCGTATGCTTCGGTTGCGTTGGGTTGGGCTACGTTGGGTTGGGTTGGGATAGGGTTGGGTGGGGTGGGCTACTCGATAGTAAAGATGTACTCGGTCTCATGCATGGCCGTAGTCGTATGAGCATAGACCGTCGCATCCCTACAAGCCCCGGACGGAGCATGTCGGGTTTTCACCGACCAGGCAGACGTTGCTTGTACCAAGCGCTAAGCGCCGTGAGGTGTTTGGCAGGATTTCATGAAGTAGGATGAGCTGCATCCTACTAAGAACCGCTTGTGAGGCGGACATAAGTGTGGATGACAGCTTCAATGATTTTATTTAGTTTCCGGTGTGGCCACTTCCAGAGACATCAATGGGAGTACTATTTAACTGCCTCTTGGGTGACCTGCCATAAGCACTGCGTGATACGATCATTCTCAATTGTGCGAAGTAAAGGTTCTTGACCTTTGCACACTTGATCTAACTAGACGACGACCGCCAAAAAAAAACAAACAAACAAACAAAAACGGTACCCTGGTTGTCTAGCTCACGTAGTGAGCAGCATGTTTTACACAGTGTCGTCGTCAAAGGACGCCAACCCAACCTATGTATAATGGGAGGGGGGGGGGCTTGGTGGGAAAGGATGGATTGAGTTCGGTGGGCGGTTTTGGTTTCGGTTTTGTTGGGCGATATAACTATCAATAATACCCCCAAATGGTCAAAACACGGAAGGTCAAGTCAGAGCAGGACGTTTTATTATTATTATCATTATTATTATTTTATTTGCTGAATTGTCATGCAAGATGTCAGCTGTATACATTTTGCGAGTATATAGTGGAGCCCCTAACGACCCACCTTCGCGTACTACAAAGGTTATACCTGGTATTTAGAAGTCGTAGATATCAGGGGCGGTTACATTCCGTGACCCTTAAAGTATCGAATTGTGCCAGAATTTGTATTTATATACTGGTCTACATATTGTAAAGACATCACCTGGGAGGTCGAGGATTTCGTCGAGATCACATTTGCAAGGTGTGTGTGTGGTGGTTCCATCGCGCGTGCATATTTAAAACGATGTACCAGGTATATAACACGGTCAGCCAAAAACGCGCGCGATTTTTTTGTTGCCTGGGTTGGCCGTCCACGGGCAGTGTGCAGTTTCCGAAGTAGACGTCGACAACTCGTAGTAAGACAGACAGCTGCACATCGAAGAAAACCCGGCGAACCACACACACATCTATCCGTCTTCTGAAAGAATCCGGAAAAACCCCATTCGGAATAGGAAATCCGACCTCGATCTATAACACTGGTATCACTGTAATACTACCATATAACTGCGTTGATCTTGATTGGCCGAGACTTCTTTATATACGCACCGTACGTACAAAACCCAATGTCTCTGGTACCTCGAAAATGTTTGGTTTTCTGTTGATGACCCTGACGCAAGACGCGCGGAATTCGTTATCGCTTTCACATCGTCGTTGTTCGTTTGTTTTTTTTTGGTTCCGGCGTTCCGCCCACCGTATCGCAGGTAGACTCTAAGCTGGACACGTACATCAACGACGCGCTGGCGAAATGGTCGAAGGCCCAGATCGGCAAGCAGAGCACGCGAGGAGGCGTCTCCCCCCCTCCCCAGTTTCGACCGCAGCAGCAGCCGAAGCAGCAGCAGCAGCAGCAGCAGCAGCAGCAGCTGAGGCCGCAGCAGCGGCATCAACACCCACAGTTTCTCCTTCAACAGCAGCAGCAGCAGCGATTGACGGCGAAGAGACAGGCGAAGAAGTAAAGGAAGGAAAGCAAACGCATCAGCACCCATGCCTACTTCTGCAGCGGCAGCAGCAGCAGCAGCGATTGACCACGAAGGACTGACGAATAATTAGATAAAGGAAGGGAAGGGGGAGAAGGAAGAGGAGTGAAGGGAGGGAGGGAGGGAGAAAAGGGGGGGTGGGGGCACTTGGCGGGCGATCGGTCGGTTTTCGACATGAAATTTCGAGAGAGAGAAAAAAAGAACGCAAGCGATGACACGTCACTGAACCGGAACAGGAACCGGGAAATCGACAGGACCCGAAAAGACAACGGTAACTGAAGCGGAAGCATAACAGGAATTGGAGCGTGGACGCAATCGGTATTAACGGAGTCGAAAAAATGGAATCACAAAACGGAGTCGAAAAAATGGAATCGGAAAATGGAATCGGAATCCGGCAGTGGGGGTCGGAATGGGAACCCACCAGGACCCGAACGGGAGGAAAGAAGGAAGCAATTGCAAGAGCCAGCCTTGTGGTTTTCCCTCCCAGCATCCCTCCGCCAAACCCCCACTCCTCGACCGAATGTCATCGTCGTCAAACCGAATCCAGGGGAGGGTTGTGGGGGTTCGGGAAGAGGAGGAGGTGGGGGGAGCGGCGGCAAGGGGGGTGGGCTGAAATTGACGTACGAATTTCTGCCGATGTTCACACGTCACGTATCTGTCTCTGCTCTGCCTTTCTCTGTGGTGGTGTCGTTTCGGGATGTAACCGTGGGATGCGGCGAGATAGGTCGGCGAGGGTGTCGTTTCGCGATGTAACCGTCGGGATGCGGCGTAATAGACGGGCATGCCCCCTGTGATCGACCTGTCTCATGCGGCGAGATTGATATCTTCTGTGATCGACCTGTTGAGTGTCGAGAGCGGCGAAACTTGACACTCACCCTGCTGTGCGGTATGGCTTATCGCCAGAGACCACACCCCTAACCCGACGTGCTCCGTCCCGGCATTGTAGGGATTCAGAGGTGTATGGCCTTACGACCACGGCCATGCATGGACATGAGTACACCCCCCCCCCCCGCCTCCCCCGCCCCCCGTTCCCTCCCAATTATGCCTCGGGGTTCATAAAAGTACCACAAACTGTGTCGGAAAACCGAATTTGTCGAACGTTGGCAGAACAAAACCTGCTCAACGCAGAAAATTGTACTGGCGCGAAAACCTCACATATTTTCCGTCAGCTCTCATTTCGGCGTGCCTACTTTGTCGCGAAATGCAACGCTCGCGTTACTCTGGGGCGTTGTTGCGGTTCGGGTCGGAACGGTTCCGGGTGGGAGTGGAACGGTTTCGGTTCGAAATGGACCGGTTCTGGTTCGACGTGTTGGGGGTTCCGGGTCGAAGTATCAGGGTTCCGTTGGGGCCGAAACCAGTTGGAGTTGTAGGTAGTGTGGTTACGGTTCGGGTCAGAACGGTTCCGGTTCGAGGTGGAATAATTTCTGGTTTGAAGGTGAGATGGTTCCGGTTCGGGCCGAACCGGCGGCTCGAGTTTGAACCTGTGCGGGTGCCCTGTTCGGGTCGAAACTGCTCAGGTCGAAGTGGGAATGATTCTGGCGCAAAATGGAATAGTCCCGATCCGGGCCGAAACGGTTGAGTTTGAATGAATGTGGTTCAGTTCCGTTTCGAAAGGGTTCCGGTTCGAGTACGAGACGGTTTCGGTTAGGAATGGAATGGTTCTTTCTGGCTCGAAGTGGAACGGTTCTTATTCACGTTTCTGAGCACAGGTGATTCCGATGCCGCGCGGGGGTAAATGTGACTGGTGGATTCGAAGCCGGAGGTGCCAATTGTTTTTGTTTTGTCTGGAGGTGTCGAGAAGAGGTGGTGGACCCCCCCCCCCCCCTGGGGGGGAGCGAACGCTTGATGTCCCGGGGGGTTGTACTCTTGATATCCCCGGGGGAGTGCGTGATTGATGTCCCCGCGGGGCGCATGGGCATGGTTGATATTACATGCTTGATGTCCCCGGGGGGGGCTCATGTTTGATGTCCCCGGGGGGGCTCATGCTTGATGTCCCCGGGGGGGGCTCATGCTTGATGTCCCCGGGGGGGGGCTCATGCTTGATGTCCCCGGGGGGCGCATGTGCATGTTTCG
>JARUPZ010000015.1:4522695-4655219 GCA_031213475.1 Nereocystis luetkeana
TATTCCCGTTCCGAGTTGCAGCATGCTACAGCAGTTGATCACATCTATATAGCAGTGTTTATAGTGGGTGTGTTTACAGTGTCCCTCGCCTGTCCGTGGTAGCCGTCGAAGCATTCGCACACACCCGTACTATGATCGCAAATACCGCGGTTAGAACAGTCCACGTGACACCTGATATGGTGACGTTATGGGGGGGGGGAGCGGGGGGTGAGGTCGAGATAAGGACGATGGCGAGAGGACAGGGGGGGTGGGGGCAAAACACTGAACCATAAAAAGTTCTGCACTGGTTCAACGCCATAAACGTCATAAACGCCAGGTGATCGCGTTTCACATATCGTGGCGTTATGGGCAGGCGGGGCGGGGGGGGGGGGGGGGCGGGCGCTGAGGTCGAGATGGGAGGATGGGGGGGGGAGGGGTGTGCGTGCTTATTGTGACACATGGCCGTTGTCATATGACCATAGGCCCTAGCATCCCTACAATGCCAGGACATACCCGCAGCCCGTGCCCCCCTCCCCTTTCTCCCCTATCCTCCCCCCCCCCCCCCCCCCCCCCCCCCGCTCGGAAGGATGCGTGGTCAATGGTCAAATGGCTAAGGCAAGCAACAAGTGAATACGCCCCCCCCGTCCGTCCGTCCGTCCGTCTCGAAAGGGATGCGTGGTCAATGGTCAAACGACTAAGGCAAGCAACAAATGAGTACGCCCCCCCCCCCCCCCCCCCGCCCCCGCCCCCCGCCCCCGCAGCCCGTGCCCCCCTCCCCTTTCTCCCCTATCCTCCCCCCCCGGCTCGGGAGGGATGCGTGGTCAATGGTCAAATGGCTAAGGCAAGCAACAAGTGAATACGCCCCCCCCCCCCGTCCGTCCGTCTCGAAAGGGATGCATGGTCAATGGTCAAACGACTAAGGCAAGCAACAAATGAGTACGCCCCCCCCCCCCCCCCGCCCCCGCCCCCCGCCCCCCCCCCCCCCGTCCCTCCTCCGTCCCACCTTCCCCGTTCCCCCTCCGCCCCTTTCCATCTATTGTGATCTCACCTGTTACCCTCGGAGCCCACCCCACGTCCCCCGTCCGATGTCTTGTTGAAGCAGTCCGTCTCGTCGTCCTCCGTCTCTGTTTGAGGGGGGGCGGAGCCATGAGACGCATGTAGGGGAGGAAGGTATTGATACAAAGGCGGGAAAAAGGACGGGCGGGGGGGGGGGGGGGGGGGGCGGGGGGTACTCATTTAGTGCTTGCCTTAGTCATTTGGCCATTGACTACGCATCCCTTTCGGGACGGAGCAGGAGGTGGGGGGGGAGGGGGGGGGGGGGGGCATTCATGTCATGCCTGGCCGTATTCGTAGGGGGGGGGGGGGAGGGGGGAAGATGGGGAGGAAGGGATGGGTAGGGCGAGGGAGGAAGGGAGGGGGGAAGGGAGGGAGGAGGGGGTGGGACGGATAGGATGGGGGGGGGGGGGGGGGGAAAGAGGGGTCCGTCAAGGGCTTTTAAGTTTGAGAAAAAGGCCCCTCTGCCACACCCGTGAAAATGACGTCACTGGGCCTCTTCGATTTCAACCATCGTTCCCGTTTATTTACCATTGTAAAGATTTACCGCGTATTCTACGGGAGGAAGTGGTTCACTGCTGGCCGTCTATGAGACAACGGAAACCAACGCTATCCAATTGGTCGATTGATTGATCGATCGATCGATTGAGTGATTACTGATAGGGTATGATTGGGTCCGATTGGCGCTGGGATAGGGTAGCGTTACTTCCGGTCCGCCTCGCACACATGCAAGAACCCTCGACCATACCATCGTGTCGACCAAGTTGTTCCTAGCTACCACACCCTTTTCTTTCACTGCTGTAGTCATTGTTGTAATTACGGGTGACCATAGTAAATAGGACCAAATATTGATAGTATAGAGGTTTTCGTGTTTACCATAGGTCCTATTTACCATGGCCCCCCGTAACAGCGGTACTGCTGTCTTACCTGGGTCGTCGCCCGAGGGGCAGTGCAAGAGGGAGCAGTCGGCGCCAAAGTATCCGCCTCCTGCGTTTGGCCGCTGCCCAGCCCCACCTGTTACACACCATGTGGCCGTGTCATCGGTTACACTCTGCATCATACACCAGGTATACGAGTAGCCACATTATATGTTTTATGTCAACCGTTTCATCAGTTTCGTATCGTATCATAAATAGGAGGGGTGACGTTTTGCATTCAGGATACTCCATGTCGACTGTTTCATCGGTTACATATCCTACTGCACATCACACGATTATTAATCGTAACATGAAATCAACAAGAAATCGACGTTTCGTGCAGACCGCTTCCTCGGTTACATATCGTGTCGTGCACGGTATGATCACACGAGTCGTACTACGTAATGGTAATCTTTTATACAGCCCCATGTCGGCTGTTTCATCGGCTACGTATCGTATCGTATACCGTACGAGTATTCACATCGGGTGTTCCGTGTCAACGAAAGAAGTCGGGGAGACATGTCAGCAAGGCAAAACATGTGCTGTCAAGGGTGTACGGGCCGAGTGTTCCACACTAAAACCTAGTAGTTTGGTGTCAGTCGCGGCATGTCAAGGCAAAGCTGCTGTCTGTAAACGGTTGAAAGTCCTGTCTCCCGACAACTTCCGTGTCAACCATTTCATAGGCTACCTACCCATCGCAAGCGCACATCATACGAGTAGTACCGTCAGATTTTCCAGACCGACCTTTTCATCGGTTTCATATCGAAAAAACAATGTACGGCAACCTTCGGACGAGAAGAGGCGTTTTAAAAGAGGTTGACAGGCAGCACACATGTGTACCAGGACTCGCTCTCAGTGGCTAACTCACAGCTTCGCGTATACCGGTATATAACAATTCGGATCCCCCCCCAACCCCCAACCCCCTCCCCCCCCCCCCCCCCCCGACACGCAGTCGCTGACACACCAGTGCACCATAACCATCCTTCTCTCCCCTCACCCTCCGGCCACCCCCCCCTCTCCTGCCCACCCCCCACCCCTCCCACCGACCCGCCGATCCCCTGTAGAAAAATCCCTCCTCCACTGACCTCCCAGGGAGCGTCGCAGACGCAGCCGAACACAGAGCGGGAGTCCCACGCGGCCGTCCCCGCCGGCGAACCCCACCCATACGCCACCTCGAAGCCCTGGAAACCCCCTTCTTCCGTGGCAGAAGCGGAGGAGGCGTTGCTGACCAAGGGGGTCGCCGTCTGCATGAGGCCCATGTCCCGCATGTTCCGGCACACACCGTGCTCGGAGCAGCCGTTGGGACAGGCATACCTACGCATGAGTAATTTTCGGCCGAAAGTTCGTTCTCATCAGCTTTTTTGTTGAAATGCCCCTCTATATATGCCATGCCCCCGACCCCCCCCCCCCCCCCCCCCCCCCCCCCCCGTCGCCGCCGCCGATACGACGACCGGAACAATGGTTGGTATCTTTGGAGTTTTATCAACCATCTGCGGCAAGCGTGAGCGGCCACCAGCAGCAGTAACTAGTGCTAGGGACCATAGTAAATAGGATCAAATATTAATAGCAAAAATCAGAAATATATAGGTTTTTGTGAGTGCCATAGATCGTATTAACTATGGTCCCCCGTAATAGTACGGGCGGGTGGGTAAGGGTTCATGTCCGGACAGACCTGTACCGTGCGAGTCCTCGTTTTTTCGTAACTCGGGGAGATCGATATGTATCACCCCCCCCCCGGCATCGTCCGCCTCACAAGCGGTTCTTAGTAGGATGCGGCCCACCCTTCATGCGACTCGCCGGTGCTCCGTCCCGGCATTGTAGGGATGCGAGGGTCTACGGTCATACGACTACGGCCATGCATGAGATCGAGTACATCTCTCCTATTGAGTACCCCCCCCCCCCCCCTTCCCCCCCCCCGCCTATATATGATATCGTGCGAGCGCCCGTCGCTTTAGTCGTCACTCTCTATCGTCAATCCCCCCCCCACCCCCCCCCCCCCACCCACACCCTCTGAAGTACCAACAAGAGGCTTTTAACTAAGCCTTCTAAGGCAAAACTGCAGTCCCGGTTTGGTGACAAACCAGCCATATTCCACGTAGTTCCGTCTCCCACAAAAAAGGGGAGTGCACTTTGCCGTTAACCCTTTTAGAACCCCACTCCCATATGTGGGGACAAACCACTCTAAATATAAGTAACTTGTCCCCAAAACGGGACTGCGGTTCTAAAAGGGGTTAACAAACCACTCTAAATGTTAAGTAGTTTGTCCCCAAAACGGGACTGCGGTCCTAAAGGGGTTAGCCCTTTTAGAACCGCAGTCTCGTTTCGGGGACAAACCAGTCAAATTCCAAGTAGTTTGTCCCCAAAACGGGACTGCAGTCCTAAAGGGGTTAAGGGTTGAGAGGATGGAACAAGAACTAAAACAAAAACAAGAAAAACTCGAAGGGCAGGAAACTAAGCGTTTTGGTGTTGGGATATGGGGACAGGAGGGTGGGATGGGGTGGGGGGTAGGGAGGGGTGGGGGTGGGGGGTGGAAGGGGCGGTGTATTCATTCTCATGCATGGCCATAGTCACAGTTCGATGCGAGTCGATGAGGGAAGAAAAGGCTGAAATCTTCTCGCGATAAAAATGAAGGCACGTTCCGTAGCGGGAAGGGGGGAGAAGAGCCTGCTATGTGACCCCGGATCTGAGTTACGAGTTGGAAGGAGAGAGAGAAGAAGATGTGCGAAGATAATGAATGGGATGAGAAAAAAATAAATAAATAAATAGTCGTGTGACCATAGACCCTCGCATGCCTACTATGCCAGGACGGAGCACGTCGGGTTTTCACCGACCAGGCAGACATTGCTCACCCCAAGCGCCAATCGCCGTGAGGTGTTTCGCAAGTCGCATGAAGGGTGAGCTGCGTCCTATTCACACTAAAAACCGTTTTTGAGGCGGATTTTCTTGCATATATATAGATGACACGGGGGGTAGGGGGGTGGGTGGGAAAGGGGGGGGGGGGGGGGGGGGGGGGGTAGGGTGCAACTGATTTAGACACAACTGCTATTAATTGCGTCGTTGACACTACGCCAAACTACTACGGGGGACCATAGTTAATACCCTGGTAGGACCTATGGTGTACACAAAAACCTATATATATATATAACCATTTTTACTGACACTATTTGGTCCTATTAACTATGGCCCCCCGTATTAACGCAAATACTACTATTACGGGGGGACCATAGTAAATGGTACCAAATATTGTTATAACAGGGGGCCATAGTTAATAGGACCAAATATTGTCAGTAAAAATGGTTAAACAAATACCTGGTAGGTGTTTATGTGTACCATAGGTCCTGTTAACTATCGTCCCCCGTGATAGTAAAAATGGGTGAACATACCTGGTACAGGTTTTCGTGTGTACCGTAGGTCCTATATACTATGGCCCCCCGCAACAAGACACCAAGACACGACCCCTACTGTAGACACTTGAGGCCGTTACTACTGCGGGGGACCGAGAAAGGCCACGAGTAAAGCCTGCCGCTCCTATGGCGCCACCACCGACACCGCCAACCCTGCCGTAACCCCACCGCCAACTCCAACCCTCTGCCACTGTCGCTACAGGGCCTCTCACCGTTCGCACGCACGCCCCTCGAAACCGGGCTGACACACGCACAACCCGTACCAACGGTCGCACACCCCCATGCTGGAGCACTCGGCCAAGGTGTGGGACGCCTCGGGGTCCCGTCTCGTATACCTGCAATAGTTCATCGCCGCCGCCGGCAAAAAAAAAAACGTTCAAAAAGGGAAACAAACAAAAAAAGTCATGCGTAGTCCGAGCAGATATCATACATACTTGAGGAGTATGATACAAGTACTGTGTACAAAGAAACCGTGAAAAAATGAAACCGAAAAACGAAAACATGAAACCGTCGAATACGAAACCGAAAAACGAAACCGTCGAATACGAAACCGTCAGTATATAACCGCCAAGGGTGAGACGTGTAAATACGAAACCCACAATACACGAAACAACGACGAAGCGACCTACATATACCTATATACATACTTCATATATACTTCGCATATATACTTGGTATATTTTTACTCCTAACGTCCTCCTTCCCAGGGTCGGAAAGAGAAACGAAGCAAAAAATGACGAGGGTTTTTCGAAATTGCAGCAAGTACAGAAGGTTTAATTTGTTTCGGTATACCCCTCCCCCCCCCCTGTGCAGAAGAAAGGATAGGAAAAAAGGAAAGGCATACGTGGCGCTAAGAAGCAAAAGGTGAAATCGGAGAAACACTCACATACGGGTGTTTTGCGATATTACTGGTTACACACCTACAGGCTTTACAGTAGTTTCTTCCGTCAGGTTGCACGATTTATTCGCTAGCCTTTTCTTAAAAAGTCAGGGTTGAAGGTGTGAGGTATGCGGAGCTCCTCGATCGAGCGCGCCTAACGTAAAACTTTAGGCGCTGACCCTGCTACTGTAGGATAACACGGTCCCGCGGAATTGTTACCGGGTGAATTAAGCCTGCATGTTTTCCCCAACGCCAAGGCTTGTAAGTGAGGTATACAGGGAGCACCTCAAAACAGGGAGCCTCGTGAAGAAAAATAGGTGCTAGCCCTACATGGCCAAAACACGGTCCCGGGGGATTGTTCACCGAGTTAAACCCTTTAGAACCGCTGTCCCGTTTTGGGGACAAACTACTTGAACTTTGAGTGGTTTGTCCCCAAAACGGGACTGCGGTTCTAAAAGGGTCAATCAAGCCTGCACATATTTCTTCAAAGCCCGTTTTGGAAGTGAGGTAGGCATATAGGGAGCTCTTCGAAGGAGGGAGCCTCGTGCAAAACGTTACGTGATGGCCCTCCTACAAGGCAAAGCACGTGCCGCTGTAGACGAAAAAAAAAAAGTTGCTTTTAGTGCCTTGATCCTATGATATCGATGCGTGATCCTCTCTCACCCCCGAAGTACGGGAGCCCAAGACAGACCTCTTGGGCACGACCGCTCGGAACAGTCCGCGGGGATGTTTCTCTCCGCCCCATCCAACGTCGACCCGAAGCCATCCGTGCAAGAACACGTGTTGAGACAGTAGTCGCACTCGCCTAACCGAGAAACGAAAACAAAAATGAACCAAGGAGGAGCGGGGGGGGGTGGGAGAGGAGTAGCAGGGAGGGGGAGGGAGGAGCGGGGAGATGGGGGGGCGGGGGGGAGGGAGGTGAAGGGAGGTGAATGGGAGGTGAAGGGAGGACGGAAACATAAGCAACATTGGGGTATATATATGATGAAAAAAAAGTTGCTTATATCATCGTCCAAAGTGGTATGATGCAGGAGGATGCTTTGGGCACATACACGCTAACACACAGACGCCGCTTGCACCACCACCATCACCATCATCACCACCACGTACCACTACCACCACCAACGTAGTTGAATCCATCTTACATCTATGTCATCTGACGAGCTAGCACTACTGAATGTACGACGACCAGTAGCGTCTACAGCAATACGGGAGGGGGGGGGGGGGGGGAGGGGGAGGGGGGGGCAGGGGAGGGGAGAAGGCTGCAATACAGCAACCGACACTAAGCAGCCAGCATCCCAAGTCCTTTTGTTTCTGCTCATTTGGCAAAATAAAAAAGCGTAATGTGTGGCAACCAATCATATTATCTGCGCATACGACCAGCCCAACCCCAAGCCGCGGAAAAATATCGAACCATCAGAGGGCTCTTACCCGCCCGCCTGCCCCTCCGCTTCCTACGACCACCCTGCACCGAAAAAATACTAAAACCTGCAACTCCCAATCGAAAACAGAAACACAAGCCCCCATGGCGAATAATATACCAGTTGCAAGGTACTGTAGAGCACGGGTTTGACTCTTGAAGAGTGCAGCGCTGAAAGGGTGATATAGGGACAGATGGGCGGGAGGGTAGGGTGTTTGCTCATGTCATGCATGGCCGTAGCCGTTTGGCCATGTTCGGGGAGGGGGGGGAAGGGGAGGGGGGAGGGGGGGGGGGGTGTACTCGATAGGAGAGATGTACTCGATCTCATGCATAACCGCAGTCGTACGGACATAGACCCTCGCGTCCCTACAATGCCGGGACGAAGCATGTCGAGTTTTCCCCGACCAGGCAGACATTGCTTTTCACCGAGCACGAAGCGAAACGTGAGGTGCTCGGCCGAGTCGCATCAAGGGCGAGCTGTATCCCACAAGAACCGCGTGTGAGGCGGATTTGCACGAGGATGACAGCTTCAATAAGTTTTTTTTTTTAAACCGTGTGGCCTGACGAGCGGGGGGCGGAGGGAAAGCGTGTATTTGTGTCATGTCACGCATGGCCGTTGTCGTCTACTGTAGTAGTAGTACCATAGACCCTCGCATCCCTGCAATGCCTGGACGAAGCACGTCGGGTTTTCCCCAACCATGGGGGGGGGGGGGGGGGGCGGAGAGGGAGAGGGCGGGCGCACCTTGTTCGGAGCAATAGTTCAGCTCTTGGCAACCGGATCCCACGGTCTGCGTGAAGGTGAATGCATCCGTGGAGTTCCAGGGGGGATAGGACAGGGACTGCACCACGATAGTAGACGAAGTGCCGTTTTCCGCCATTCCGCACTATAACAAAAATGACAACAATGGCAACAACCGTAACAACAAAAACAACGACGACAGAAACAATTACGACAATGATGACTGCAACTAGAGCAACAACACCAATAAAGACGACAGGAAGAACAGGAAATGTTTCAGAAACGCCTTTTGGGTATGTAAAACTCCGCCCGGCGTCTACGACATAACATATGGCGTACACAGCCACAGCCACGTTCGGGCAACAACCACCTACACACTCGAAACGAAGGTCTCCGCCATGCGCGTACGGTGCTGACCGTACACAACCGTCTGCAATAGACGGGACGGGACGTACGGCGTTATCAGTACACAAGCTCTACGATAGACGGGTATGTACGATATTTACCGCAACTTGTACACTCGAGGCAACGCGTGCGAACGGCGTTTTCCGCCCACAAACTCTACGCGGGACGACGTGTACGGCATTCACCGTATACAAGGTCTGCCATAGACGACGTGCACGGAATTTGCCGCGCACGAGCTTTACGTTAGACGATGATTACGGTACACATTCCCCGCGCTGGAAGATACGAGCGGCGTTTACTATACCCAGGATCTACGATAAATACACAGCTGTACGACGTTTACCGTACTCAAGCTTTCAGCCGGACCGTTTACCACACACGAGGCCCATGCTGGACGGCATGTACGGCGTTTACCGTACGCAACGTCTGCGACAAACGTACATCTGTAAGACGACCACCGTACACAAGCTCTCCGGTACCAGGCGATGCGTCACCACTACTAAGCCATGCGTACGACGTTTACCGTACACAAGGTCTACGCTAACATATGTACGGCATTTGCCGTAAATAGGCTCTTCACTGGACGACGCGTACGGCATTTACCGTACACAAGATCTCCACCGAGCCCTACGTACGGCATCTACCGTACACTAGCAACCACGAAGCCCACGACGCGTTATTGCCCCAGTCGTCACCTGCGCTCGGATGCCATTGCTCCTGTAGACGGTGATCTCGTGCACCTCGCCCGCGGCCATCGCTTCCTGAGCTCTGAGCAGGAGGTAAGAGTCTTCGTACCCAGGCTGCAGTCGGGGGAAGGGGTGGAGAGATAAGTAGGCACAGATGGATGGGAGGAGGAGATAGCGTGGGAGGGGGGGCAGAGGTGAAACGGAGAGAGGGCGTGGGGGAGGGGGGCGGCCGTCCGACACCTCAAGGGCTACCGCAGCGCACTCTGCTACGAAATATTACAGGTTAGGCTACACCACGTACTGCCCTACGATTTACACGCACGGTGTTCTAAAATGCTGCAACTCCAAACGCTACTGTTCGTACCACTAACACATTCAGAGCTGCTGCTACTACGACTACTTCTATTACTACTACTACTACTACTACTACTACTACTACTACTACTAACACTGCTACTACCACCACCACTACAAATTCAGCCGTTACACCTCCGTCACAACTACCAATAAAACTCTCACGGCATCAGCCGTTACCGTCACGACCCCCACCAAAACGAACACCAATACTACACTTGAATACGACTACTCTATGAGCAACATCATTCATACTACCACTACCAAAAAAGGTACTGTACCTTTCTACCAAAAAAAGCTACTGTATATTTCTACCATAAAAGGTACTGTACCTTACTACCAAAAAAGGTACTGCACCTTCCTACCAAAAAAAGGTACTGTACATTTCTACCATAAAAACTACTGTACCTTTCTACCAAAAAAAGGTACTGTACATTTATACCATCAAAGGTACTATACCGTTCCGTCGCCGAAGGTTCCTTCCTGCCATCCCCCTTGCCAGGAAGCATTTCCGGCTAGAACGAGATCTCCTATGGCGTAGTCCTCCCCTGCAGTGCCATTGCCCCCCCCCGACGTGAAACCCTGAGAAATCACACAAAAAAACAAACTATGTTAACTGTATTACTATTACTGTTCTTACAACTATATCTCTCAGTAATATTTGTGCTACAGCAGTAGTATTATTTTGGCTACTATGATTATTGTCACATTTGCCACCCGACAGTGATGCGCATCATCATCATTGACATCCATCTCTTGTAAAAGAGTTTTTAATACCTAGTAATAGTACTGCTGTACAGAAAAAAACAACACTCAAGGAAACTACACAATGAGACCTGTGGACAGGTATTATCCATGCGGTAGCTCTATTCGATACCTAATTCCGGCTTGACCCCAACCTACTCACGTGCTACCCCCCCTCCCCCCCCCCCCCCCCCCCCCCCCCCCCCCAAGCCACACTACTCCGCCCCTCTCCATCGTACCCGCTCCATCCCCCACCCCCGCCTACCCCGTACAGGGGGTTTCGAACACAATTTTCTTGTCGTTAGGTTAATCCTCCGCCCTTCTCCTCACAGAAGCGATTCGATTATTAATATTACGGGGGACCGTAGTAAATAGAACCAAATAATGTTGGTAAAAATAGTTGAACATATAGGTTTTAGTTACCGTAGGTGCTATTTACTATGGTCCCCCGTGACCGCTCTGTTCTTGCCTTCAGGTTCACGGTAACGTTGTCCCCTGCAGCGAGCTTTCTGGCCGGTTGGAAACCCAGCGTAATGTGCGTCATCACCTGCGGCAGGGGCGGGCTGTACCTGACGGCACCATCAGGCGTTTGCAGGGAGGGTGGAGGGACGGAAGGGGTGAGGCAGGGAGGCAGGGAGAGTCTAAATCGTGAGGCTCTATGGTAGATCGTGGTGGTTTAGATCGTGATGATCTACTACTACCGTAAATCGGGATGTGTGCCATGTGTCACCAGTTCCCCCCCCCCCCCCCCCCCCCGCCCCCTACACACTCCCTCTTTGTCCCCATTTGGCTCATGCACTCGCCCCCCCCCCCCCCCCCCCCCCCAGCCGGTTCTCCCCGCGAGCGCGAACGCTCACGTCAATGATGTAGGGGCGGTGTAGCAGTCCATGGGTATCTCGTCGGTCTGTTCGATGACGAAGTTCTGCTGCCCGAACTCCTTGTAGCCCGTGTCGTCATCCACCCAAGCGTAGAAACCGGAGTAGTTCGCCTGTAGGGAAATATGTCAAGCCGATCAACGAAAACAAGGAACGAAAGAGCGAGCGGAATCGAAGTTGGTCCATCGAGCCAATCAGCCAATCAGCGATCGAGCCAACGAGCGAGCGAAAACGTGCGTCCGTCTAGCCAGCCTGCCAGCCAATTAACAAACGAGCAAGCGAGAAAAAAAAAACGCCCGTCGAGCCAAAAATCAGCCAGTCAACCAACGATCGGACGGAGGAGCGAGCGGAGAAGAATTGTTCGTCGAACGTCACCTCTGATGTTGTATGATCTATACGAGTCATAACTAATCCTGACCCTAACCTCAAAAACCCAAGAGCACAAACGCAGCCAGTGAACGGTGGCTACGTAGTGTTCTGAGCTCTCCTATTACAATCTGTGAGACCGGATCTTTAAATTGGTAGGCCGTTCAGGTGTTTTGCTTCCTGTTGGAATCAAGGTACAGGCGAAGACCCAACCCAACCCCAAACCCTAATCTTAACCCCTTTAGAACCGCAGCCAAAACGGGCCAAAATTGGCCATACACGCGGCTGCGCCGCGTTTGCATCGAACCAGGAAATTTCGCGATTGCGGACGACGATTCCGAAGCGCAGACCGCGCTACGAAAAAATTCAGTCAAAAACACCCTTAACCCTGTTAGGACTGCAGTCTCGTTGTGGGGACAATTGGGGACAAGATACTTGGGGTTTGAGTGGTTTGTCCCCAAAACGGGACTGGAGTTCTAAAAGGGTTAAAGACCCGAGTTCACAGATTGTAAAACCTACTCAAAAGTGTTCTTCGTCTCGTGCACAACAGCAGTGTGCTTCAACCATAGCGTCGAAAAAATGGTACCTTGGTCAGCTCTGTCTGTATTAAATGTCGTAATAGGCAAAAGCCCGACCGCCTGGGAAATTTCTCGGTTTGAAGAGGCAACGCGGGGTTTAGTGTGGACCGCTCAACCATTTTTGGAAAATCGCCGGCACCACCCCGAGGGCTGTACACAGACCTAGCACCAGCACGGAGAACTTACCACAACCTTCGACAAAATGGTTGTCGCACCTATTAATAGTTGGATTGAAAAAAAAAAACACGAAGAAAGGGAACTATTATAATAACGCCGATCACAATCCGTAGATACCTGGTACGTAGGTTACTTGCGTTTCGTGGACACTTTCGAGAAAACGGTTGTCCCACCCTGTTGCACAAGGATCAAAAGACCAAGAGGGCTACGAATCGCAAACGAATACACACGTCCTACAGATGGGCATAAAGCAGTAGTTTGGCTGCGTTTGAATGGGCTATCAACGTTTTTCTGTTTGGTTGTTAACCTCCGGCGGATTGGTAAAAAATAAAAGCTTGTGAGCTCCCCGCACTTCTTCCACGTTCGACATTCGTGTCGTGTAAAAACCCTTGTAGGACCCCAGTCCCGTTCTGGGGACAAACTACTTGCAATTTCAATCTTTCGTCCCCACTTGACCCTTTTAGAACCGCAGTCCCGTTTTGGGGACAAATTACTTCTAATTTGACTGGATTGTCCCCGCAACGGAACTGCGGTTCTAAAGGTGTTAAGGAAGTGTGATGCTAAAATGGTTGACTACCCTACAGGGGCAATCTGACTACGTTAGATTGGGTTATAACCCCTTTAGTACCGCAGTCCCGATTTGAGGACAAACCAGCCTAATTCCAAGTAGTTTGTCCCCTAAACGGGGCCGCGGTTCTAAAGGGGTTAACCCTCTTAGGACCGCAGTCCCGTTTTGGGGGCAATTTACTTACAATTTGAGTGGTCTGTCCCCAGAACGGGACTGCGGTTCTAAAGGGGTTAAGGGTCCTTCTTATCGGAGAGCTGAACATCGTACAGGATACGACAGGCACGACAACATTCTACGAAGGAGAGAAAAATCGGGAAAAAAAATAAGGGGGAAAAAATCGGAATAACAAAAAAAACTTTCGTGCCCCCCAGAGGGAGACAACACAAAACCGAGCGAGAGACACAACCTCTACCATACAAACGGACAAATATGGCGCTACGAGGCTAAGAGAAGGACAGGCAAGCCGAAACACACCTAGACAAAACAAGAAGCGCCCTCCAGGCTGTACAGCACTTCAGTTGTAAAAGGGTTACCGAGTTACACGTTCCTGGGTGTTCTTCAAATTAAACCGCTCTTTCTACCCATCGACATCTAGTACAACCAGTGTCCGTGCCGATTCGTCACTCTTTGAAACTACCGTACAGCGGTGTAGTTGTAAAAAGGATTCTCAGATATATGTTCCTGTACAGCAGTGCCATTGTAAAAAACTAAAACATGCCCCTGTACAGACAGTTAGGTTCGTTCTTATCGGAGAGCTTTTTCCCCATAATTTTGACATTTTTTTCGCGCTCTTTTTCAATCTTCCAATGTTTCCTGATATTTTTCCCCAAATACGTGAAATTTGCATTACTTGATATTTTTGTTTCTGGAGAATTTCACGAATAGTGACAGAACGCCTCCGTATATTGATACATATCTCCAGTTATTTCCAAACTTTGGAATTTATGGAAAAAACGCTCTCCGATAAGATTGAGCCTTAGTGCAGCTGAAAAGAGTTTACTGAGCTACACGTCCCTGTACAGCAGCAGTGCAGTCGTAAAATGTTTACTGGGGTAAACATACGTTCGCGTACTCGTACATCAGTGCGGTTGTCGAAGGATTACAGTGCAGTACTGATACATACGCTCCAGTACAGCACTGCGGTTGTTAAGGGCTAGTGCAGCTGAAAAGAGTTTACTGAGATACACGTCCATGTACAGCAGCAGTGCAGTTGTAAAATGTTTACTGGGGGTAAACATACGTTCGTGTACTCGTACAGCAGTGCGGTTGTCGAAGGATTACAGTGCAGTACTGATACATACGCTCCAGTACAGCGCTGCGGTTGTTATGGGCTAAACCCCCAATCCCAACCTCCGGAAAGCGGTAACTCACGGGGTGGCCACAGCTGGACTTGAGGCTGGAAGAGCGGTCGATAACGGCGGTGTAGTTGGCGTAGGCGTCGAGGGCGGTGACGGCGTAGATGCTGAACACCCCGTCCTCGTACGCCTCCCCGGGAGTTCCCTCGCCCCACCAACCTCTGAACCTGCTCGTAGACGGAACCAATCCCGAGAGCGGTAAAATGAGTCGGTGTTCTCTCGTTGGTTGGAAGGCGTGTCGTGTGGTGTCCGCTGAGCCGCGCATAATACGACATGGAACAGCTTCGAAAAAATGTTGGGAGAGTAAAAAACCGCTGTCCCAAAAATATAAGGAACTTTTTTATTGAATATTAATGTAGGAACGGTATTTATATTGAGTTCCAGAGTGGTACTAAATTTCGTTTTCAACCCCTCGATCCTACTATTTACGAAATACTAACCCCAAGCCGCGCCTTCTTGTGAACGAAAAAAATGAGTTTCTGTCCTTGTGGTTCCTATGTGCTCGAGGCAAGTCGACAAGGGACTCTTTTATCGCGAAAAAAATACAACGCAAATACCGTACGACTTGCTCCGTAGTGGAGGGCAAGATGAATTCAATATCATGCGCGGGATGGGGGAGGACGGGGGGGGGGGGGGGGGGGGGGGGGGCGCGTACTCATTCGTTGCTTGCGTTAGTCATTCCACCATTGACCACGCATCCCTTTCGAGACGGAGCACCGTCCCCACTCCTAATAGAGACACCCCCAACAATTGGGCGCTCATGACGTTGTTTCCATATATTACATGGAAACTTTTCGCTAATCTTATCCCCTTCCTGTTTGGCCGCCTGTGGCCACCATCGCGGGGGAAGGGAGGGGGGGGGGGGGGGCTACTATTATTACAATATCCTACAATATTAATGTAACCTCGGATCTGAGTTACGGCTTGGGGGGAGGCAGGAGCAAGAAGGGCAAATATTTTGAAAAAATGGGATGAAAAAAACACGAGTAACAGAAAAAAACACATCCCTGTCTAGTACTGCCCGCCCGGCCTCAACCCTTTTAGTACTGCTGCTGTCCCGTTTTGGAGGCAAACCACTTGGAATTGGAGTGGTTTCACCCTACTTGGGGACGGCAGTACCAAAGGGGTAACAAACTAATCTCCCCTATGCAGCAGCAGCCGTACACTGCTGTCCTGCCCCCACACCGCACTATTGATAGACTCACGTGTCAGGAGGCCAGACGATGGCGTCGTTCCCCTCGTCGAACTCGTTGTTGAAACCCACGTCGGGCCCGATGGTTCCGTTCCTCTCTCCGCTCGTGAAACCGCTCAGGTACAGCCGGATAAACTTACTGAAAAGCAATATCACACACATACAGCGGTACGAACGAACACATTCACACAAAACAGGCGCAGGAGGTAGTGGGGGTTGGATCCGCTCCATCATTCCATATTATCGTCGTTCCAACAGTTCGGATCCACTCCCATCAACTCCCACGTTTTTACATTTCCTTCATTTCGTCACCAAAGTCACTCCATCAAGCCCATTGATAGCCGTACTGGGGGGGGGGGCGTACTGGGGGGGGGGGGGGGGGGGGTAGAGCCTACAACCAGTACTACGGTAGAAGTGACCCCGGATCCGAGATACGAAGGCAGATACATGGAATGGTAGACCCACAAGAACAAGTAATTCTGGCGGTTTGCCATCAGTAATCTAGGCTCGTGACGAGCCGGAAATGGGCCAGCGCCGTGCGTGAGGCAATACATACATGAAGGATAAACCGCGGGTGAAAAGAAGAAAAAAAAAAAACGACCGAACGAACGAACAAAAATAACAAATAACGGTTTCCACACGGGAGGGTAGGCATCTTCTTGTAGGGGGTAGGGGAAACCGTCACGTGACGGGAGGGAACATACATGCATGGCCTTGTGTGATCGTGATGCACCCGCGTTGCCGACCGCTGGCTGTGACGTATTCATATAGCCTCCAAACATACGAAGACATCTCTACCACCCACAACCCATCACTTGATCCATTCGCACACGATCAATCCACCACTTCTTCTAACTCGATCCAGATCTGCACACACACGAACATCCCACCACGTCTTTCTTTTTTTTAGTACCGCAATCCCGACTTGGGGACAAACCAGCCTAATTCCGAGTAATTTGACCCCCAAAACAGGACTGGGGATCCTAAGTGTACCTCCACGCCCTTCATCATCTGTAATCTTCCCTCCCTCAAAATAGTTCATGGTCCTCGTCGCTCAGATCGGGGGGGTCACGTGCTGCTGCTGCTGCTGCTGCTGCTGCTGCTGTACTGCTGTAATGATAGTAGTGGGTTGGTTCTTTTCCCCCAACCCCCACTCACGTTACTACGAACCGCCTTGCGGTTTTCATCTCGAGAAAACTTCAGAGCATTCTCCCGTCGTTGCCTCGCGTCGCATTGTGCTTGCCCACTTTGGCGCTGTCTACAACAGGCACGATAAGATACGCGCTCTCGGCAGTCGGTGGTTTTCTCGCGGAAAGTGGAAGCTCCTTATCTGTGTGTGTGTTCTCAAGTCTTTCCAGTCGTCGACATCCAACATCCAGCACAACCACTTATCCAGCACAACCACTGTCCGTGCCCTATCTCCAAGTAGCCGGTCGCCCCGGTGGTTCAAGTGGTTAACCTCGAATTCTACTTGTCTGAGTCCTGGGTTCGAGCCCTAGGAGGGTCGGACTTTGACTTTATTTGCAAAAATAAAAAAAAGGGATTCAATTGTTGAGAGCGCCTTGCAGCGTGGGTAGGCACAATTCGATGCGAGTCGACGAGGGAAGAAAAGGCTGAAATCTTCTCGCGATAAAAATGAAGGCACGTACCGTAGCGGGAAGGGGGGAGAAGAGCCTGCTATGTGACCCCGGATCTGAGTTACGAGTTGGAAGGAGAGAGAGAAGAAGATGTGCGAAGATAATGAATGGGATAGAAAAAAAAAAAAAAAAAATCCTATATACTGTATAGAGATACGAGGACAAGCCCTGTGATGAACAGGCTCTGCTGTGGACACGACGCTACGAAACAGAAACACCATTGTTTAATACCCTGGTACCTGGTATGAGATAAGCGAGCAGAGTAGGCAACGCAAAGCCCATCCGAGGGGTGTCATGCGAGGAACACCCACACACTGGATACGACGATACGACAGGCACGACTCACACGCATTCTATGACACAGAGAAAACGAAAGAAACCGAAAAAAAAAACGAAAAGAGACCATGCGGAGATATCGAACCCGTGACATTCAACGCGCTAACAATTATTATTATTTCTCTTGCCATCCGACAATGTGCAGCACGCGCTAACAATCGATCAAGTGCTTTTATTGTCGAGGGACCTTTCATTTTTTGCTCTGCGTCCAGCACAACAGATTTGGCAGAGTTGTTTTCCAAATGCCAAAATGTGCGAGTGTGAAGAAGTCCTGAGCTTTTGCCCTCTGCTAAATTTCACCATTTGTGACAGCACGCCTCCGCATTTTGATATCGTACAAAAATCACAGATCGAGAAACGCTGGAAAGTCTGGAAAAGTAAAGCTCGACGACAACAACCAATGTGACGGCCCTGATATTTTTTTATTTGTTTTTGCTCATCCCATTTACTCCGTATTATCTTCGCACATCTTTTTCTCTCTCTCCTTCCAACTCGTAACTCAGATCCGGGGTCACATAGCAGGCTCTTCTACCCCCTTCCCGCTACGGTAGGTGCCTTCATTTTTATCGCGAGAAGATTTCAGCCTTTTCTTCCCTCGTCGACTCGCATCGAATTGGGCCTACCCACGCTGCAAGGCGCTCTCAACAATTGAATCAATTTTTATTTTTATTTTTGCACAAAAAATCAAATGTCCGACCCACCTGGGGCTCGAACCCAGGACTCAAACACAAGTAGAATTCGAGGTTAACCACTTGAACCACCGGGGCCACCGGCAATGTATACCTGATACACCTGGTACAGCTGGCTGTACTACATACGAGGTGTAAACATTACCTGGTATATTCGTATGATATGCATATTTAAGCCACCGGGTTATCCATCAGTCCAACCCATTTTTTTTATTTTTTTCAACACGTAGCTTTGTGACCACAGAACATGTATCTCTTCTAGGATTGAAGAATCAGCACGGACACTGGTTGTGCTGGATGTCGACGGGTAGAACAGAGAGAACGGTTTAATGTGAAGAACACACACCAACTCACACACACACACAAACACACACCAACTCACACACACAAACACACACAAACACACACAATATCGACGTCATTCAAATACCGGAGTCCAGTGCTGGGGACAAACAACGCAAATTCCAAGTACGTCGTCCCTAAAACGGGACTACGGTCCAAACCCGTCCATGATCCATCATCGCTCAAGCCATCAGTCCATAAATTAGGAAGTAACGAGTTAACCCGACCACTAGGGCCCATCTTTTAACGAGACATATGATAATCCGCCATTTTTTATTCGTTTGATTCGATTTGCATCTGATTGGTCGAAGAGTAAATCACCGAGCAGGCACTTTGACATTTGATTCGAATCAAACAAAAAAAAAGGAATTCGACAGGAGGACGTCTTTCGGGACTTCTTCTGCTCTTTCGTGTTATTCAAATTGGGGAGTTTGTCCAACTCGACGCGGCATGTTCCTGAAACCGAAGCAAGCAAACCACGCAAAAGTGAGCCGTGTCGTCGACTGCTTCACAGGTGAGATCCACCATTCCCGAGAGACAGGGCCACCGGAGCAGCCGCAACGCGAGGTCCGACCTTTCCCCTCTATCACAGAGTAGACCATCCGCGGCGTCTCAAAAAATTACAAGGCCGTCGTAAACCCAGTTTTTCATCCCCCTTCTTCGCCTCGCAAACCACACGAGCACCGACCAAGGTCACGACTTCGCTCAGAAAATCGCTTGCAGTATCCCCGTCGCGGCTGTTTTGCGTGGGGCTTCGGGGCTGCGCCAGCCACCCAAGGCGTCCCAAGAGCGATAGCCTCTACGGCGGTGCCGGCAGAAACAATCGGCCGCTGACCACGGCGCCCCGGGGAGGACGCGGGCCATCGCTCACCTCCTTGGTGGCCCTCGGGTGTTCGTTGGCCCTTGTGCGTTATTCGATTTTTTTTTTTAAATACGCTACGTCTTAGGGACCCGAAGGCATAAAATTTCGCGGAATTTCGCGAAATTATATTCAAATCAAAATCAAGTTCATTTTTTCCTATGCCGATTATCATGAAGCAGGTTGCTCGTTCAGACGGGCCCTTACACGCAAAGCAGCAGAAGGTAACCATCAACCCTTACAGGCCCTTTTGGTGCTGCCAGCACTTTACATGGGACATATTCCTGAGTCTAAGTGCAAGTATTTTTTCCGCAAAACGGGAGTCCGGTTCTAGAGGGCTTTACGAAACTGGACGCACGTTTATTTTAGACAGATTACACACTTGCGAGTAGAAATCAGTGTGGGATGATTTGCAGTGAGTGATCGGCAACAAGGGTCGATGTATCGACGATGTATCGAGGAGTGTCTCCCAGTTTTTCTGCAGTAATTTCCTACGCCGAAAAATACCGAAATTCGGGAAAATACTGGAAAAAGACTAAAATATCGACAAATACCGAAACTTCGGGAAAATACAGAAAAAAAAACTAAAAAGCCGTCCTCGTTTAGATCGACCTTTTTTTTACAAGGGACTCGATAATTAATTTACCCATTTATTTGGAGACGAACTACTGGATTTTTAGGTCGGATCATTTGCAGTGGCATAAAAGGTAAAAAAGCTATTGACCAATTTTACGAAACAATAAAAGAAGAATAGTTTTAGCTCTAAATTCCACTCGTCGACCCGGCGGGGTAGCTGCCATGTTGTGCGTGTTGCTTGTCGTATCCCCATACGCCACACAGGGCAAGGGCGGGTGTGTGTGTTCACATTAAACCGTTCATTCGTACCCGTCCGCAACAAGCACAACGAGTACAACCAGTGTCCGTGCTGATGCTTAGAGATGCAAGCTCTGGTCACAAAATCTACGAAACAGAGATGCTACATTCGCTGTTTTCTGTTTTCCGTTTTCTGTTTCTCTTTTATACAATGTGTGTGTGTCGTGTCTGTCGTTATTTTTTTTAAATCATGTTCCTGGTATACTGGTAACTTTACTTTCAACTCGTAGGTTTGTCGTATATATCTGACCTATAGGAAGTTTTACTTTACCCTCAGAGGCATCAGCACGGACGCCGGCTGTCCTCGATGTCAACGGGTGGAAAGAACGGTTTGACGTTAAATGTGAAGAACGCACGGACCTTACACACATACCACAAACGTCGCAGACACGCAGACGCCCTATAAACCCTACGCTAGCCTGCTTGCTACCTACTGCCCTACCCTGCCCTCCTATTGTGGACAAGATGGGCCCTGAAAATCCATCCTGAGCGTCGTGTAGTGTGTAAGTTTTGCGTTTTGTTTGGTGGATGGATGATTTTGGTTTAATGGTGCACACGTGGACCATGCTGCCAGCTGCCACGTGTGCATCTGAAGAGTATACCTGGTATAATACAAGTGATACTGCTGTCGTATTGTACTAAACTAATGTAGGTCTCCTGGTATAAATACCCCTTGCAAATGAGACGGGTTCTAGGGAGTAGCTAATGTGTCGTTTCATTGTTGATGCAAACAGAGCAGTCTATCCGGATAGGATGTAACGGGGTATCTACCCGGGTAGAATATACCCGGGTATCTACCGGGGTAGAGTGTCTCCGGGTATCTACCCGGGTAGGGTGTCTCCGGGTATCTACCCGAGTAGAGTATCTCCGGGTATCTACCCGGGTAGAGTGTCTCCGGGTATCTACCCGGGTAGAGTGTCTCCGGGTATCTACCCGGGTAGAGTGTCTCCGGGTATCTACCCGGAAACCAACGTATTCAAGTGTGTTACCCGGGTACAGAAAGTGCTCCAGAATTGCCCCCGAATTCAACTGGCTGTACCTCACTTGTTGCGACGCATCCTTTCCCTCCCATAAATCTGCTGCTTTCACTATTGGCAAAAGGCGGCGGAGAATGACGGACCATTTGGGAAACGCTACATAAACCCTTTGCGGAAGAAAATCTACCACGTACCCCACACGGCTAGTACGCATGCATCGTCAAGATACCGGGAGATGGGAACAGGGAAGACGCCCGTGACCTATGACTACGAGCTACGAGCACGGCATGTATCGATAGTAATATTAATATACAGAAGAACGATGGGCTGTGAGAGCAAAAAGAAGAAAACCGTACGTATCATACTTTGAAGTATATGCCTAGCCCATCACCTTCCTGATGTAGCCCACCTTACGGATGTAGCGCCCACAGCGAAGATAGCCTACAGTAAAGTTAGCGACGGACTGAAAACGACCCCCCTTTTGCTGCCGAAAAAAAAAAACGGTTTTAGGGTGGTGTGGTTGGTGTATTGCTCTATCAATAGCGAATTGAGGTGGGAGGTAGAGGTGTGGTTACCGGAAACGACCCCCCCCCCCCCCCCCCGAAAAAAAACAAAAAAAATGGCTCTGCTCTGCTGTAGCTATATGCTGTGTGTAGTGTAGGCGTAGGGTGGTTGGAGAGGGCCGCGTATATAGCGGTCGAATCTATGGTACCGTACGCTGCCATACTGGAAATATGTGTTGTACCGGTATGTTGTTGTTTGTGCTGCTTACCCTTGCGTGACGTTGTACTCCGGTGTAAACTTGAACGTGATTTCGGATGGGTAGCCGACCACGGCTGGCTCGAACGATAGCGACGTATCCTTGAGGGCAACAGCTGATGGTGGTTGGTCATCATGGTCGTGGTCGTGGCCGCGACGGTGGCGATGGTGATGATGTTGGTAGCGGTGGTGGTGGGGACGGTGGGAGTGGCGGTGGCGGTGATGATGATGATGATTGCGATGATGACGGCGATGGCGTTGGCGACGGTGATGTTGGTCGTGAAGATGGTGTGGGCATTACGTCCAAGGATGAGAGCGGCATAGAGAAAAGGACGGGCGTGCAACAACGGCGGCGTGGAACGGGGTGGGGCAGGCACTGTTTACGAAGTTCGCTTTATCAGCGCCAAAATTGACGACGTCGATAGTGGTGATGGTGTCACGGAGGTCCATGCGGACACTGGCTGTGCTGGATGTCGACGGGTAGTTAGAACGCTTCGATGTGGATACGTAGCACACACATCATTACTACCTGGTAGGCGCAAAAGCACTCACCGTTTGTGGTGCGTTGTATCTCAAAAACCACTGCGTCAATCGAAAAAGCTGCTAGTTTAAAAAACGCGGCTGATGACAGGCTTCCTATCAATGCGACATTGGTATTTTTCAGAATGCATACATTGGGAAGCTTCTCTCTCCCCGTTTTTGGGCATATGTAGTATTTATTGATAGGGGTCACCGTGATAGTATATGCAGTAGTCATGGATGGTTATCAAGTTGAGAATGATAGGTGGGCTCTGTTTACCGAGTGTGCTTGCTCTATTACGGGGGACTATAGTAAATAGGACCTACGGTACACAAAAACCTATACATTCCCCTATTTTTAGTACCAATATTTGGTCCTATTTACTATGGCCCCCCGTAATAGTAGTTAAGGGCCCCCCGTAATAGTAGTTAAGATGAACCGCCAGATATCATACTGACCAGGACGAATAATGGTGAAGGTGGTGATCGTGGTCATGACTACCAGGTACCAGGTAATAAATAGTGACCGTGATGATGATGACGGGTGATGCTGATCGATGGTGGCGGAGGTGAGGATTATCTACACGGTGTTGAAGCAACAGGAGCAGGATGTTGTCGCGATGCGCATGGTATGATACCAAAAAACAGCGTACGGGTAGTGTCTCTCTGGCGTAATTTTGTGACAGGAACTTGTATCTCTCCGGGATTGAAGAATCGGCACGGACACTGGTTCCGCTGGATGCTGACGGGCAAAAAAGAATTGAAAGAACACAGACATTCAGTACCGGACCTCTCACAGGAAACCTGGAATCGGGCTCAGGCGGTGACTTTCTTATTGTGGGCGCGAGCGAAAAAACACTTTCTTATGGTGGGCATTCTTATTTTGGCCCCCGATAACGCCTTTTCCCTGGAGTTGAACAAGGAATGGTGCCTTGGGTCTAGGCCAGCCATAGGAAGGAATGGGTCAACTTAGGCACTGACTACTACAGGTAGACTGAGAGCGTTCTTAAATGTTTTAAAATGTTCAGCCTGACAAGTTACCAGGTATTTTCTTATGAACGGGCCGGTACTTCTACTTTAATACGGGGGAACATAGTAATCAGGGCTAAACATGCTTATTAATAGTAACAACCCCTGGAATATATGTAGGTTTTTGAGTGTATAGGGGGTCCTGGTTATTACATATGCCCCCCCGTAATATTATTACGTATTAATGATAGTACACCCAGGAAGCGACCACGTTGCTATATTGAAAACAAAAATGCTGTTCGTGCCACAGGCACAGGGCACAGCAGAGCAGTAACAGCAGCAGCAGTAGCAGCAAGCTTCGAACAAATACTGCCCTGGAAACTACTTGTAAATAAAACGGTCGACTGCCACACCGGCAGCGTTAATTAAATAGGAAAAGCAGCAGCAGCAGCCGCCGCCGCAGCCGCAGTCGCAGCCGCAAGCAGCAAAGCGTCCGAGGCTTTATTCCGGCAGAACCACAGCAGAACAGCATTCACTATTATTGTACTTTTATAGACCATCATTCACTGCGTTCTCCGGGTCTAGGTTAGCCACTGAAGGCAAATTTCCTGCTGTACAACCTACACGTTGTTCGTTGCTGTTCGTTGTGTGCTGGCTGCTGCTGCTGTACATCAAAATGAGATGCGCATCCATCTTTCTTTGCGCTTGCTCGCTCCAAGCAATAGTCGCAGACACAGCAGAGGGTGCTGGGGCCAGGTGTTCGCGTCGTGCAGACACGAGATTCGTGCAACACGTGTTTCGTGTTGGAAGATACACAGACACCAATCCGTAATAATTAATGGAAACCAACCGGCTCAGAAGACAAACAAGAGCAATACGTACGTACTCTGTAATTGGACTTGGCATTTGTATTATTAATCTAATAATTAGGTACCTGGTACGTACTGCTACAGCTGATTGTCGTTGCCATGCAGCGTACAACAAAAGCAAGACAACAAAGCAGTTTTAATATTAATAGTAAAGGTGTCAGATGTTCTTCCCTGCGGGCTCGATTTTGCGCATGCATGAGTTACGGACCTGATATATGACACAGTTGGACATGCCGGACAGCTAAAATCCAACTCTCGCTCTGTTCTTCTGCTGTACCCAGGTACCTGGTATGTGATAATTATAATTATCCATCCATGTACTTGTTCCTCGTACCTGGCAAAGGTGAGAACGCCGTGCCGCATGCTAACGCGGTCGTCAAAAAGGAAGGTCGCCTGCACGAGAGCTTATTTTGCCTCGGCTTCAAATGCCTCCTCCTCCTCCTCGTGAACGTCCGTCGGGCCGTCTTCATCACTTGAGCTGTCGCTCTCGCCATCACCGCCGCGAGCGCCGGCGACGGCGCATCGGCAGCAGCAGCTGTTGTTGTTTGGCCAGGGAGGATGTGCGCCTCTCTTCTACGACGTCTCCGGATGTCGCTCTTCTGTTTGGGGGAGATGAGAGATGCCGCCCCACCCGTGCTGCTGCTGCTGCTGCGCTCAGGCTCAGTTTCCCGTGATCCCCGAGGAGATGAAATGTCGCTCGACGAGGAGTGAGACTCAACGGTGAGGCTAGAACCGCTGTCATTGTCGACGTCGTCCCCGTCAGCACCGGCTACGGCAGCTACGGCAGCGGCTAATAACGCAGCGGCAATAGCAGCAGCGGCAGTAGCTGCATCAGCAGCAGCAGCGATACCTTCCGTCCCCCCCTCCTCCTCCTCCTCTTCTTCCTCCTCTTCTTCCCCTTCCTCGATCTCCTCGAGGTGCTCCGGCGATCCAACAAACCGATACGAGCAAGTACGCATTAGTCTCGGCGCACGCGATATCCGACGCTGAGTATTATGCAGGTGCGGGCCTCTTGCGCCGTACTCCAAGGGCCGCCCCCTCAGGCCCGGGCCACCAGCAGGCTTCAGGTCCGACCTCAACCCCAAAGATCTTCTCGCATTTATACTAGCCCTGTCGTGGGGCAGGCCGCGTGGCCGAGGGTGATACCTCCATCCAGGGCCTGACACGTGAACTCGTTGATCTCTAACAATTTCGACGGCGGGACGGAAATTCTCGTTGCGATTGCCGCCACCACCACGACCGCCACGACCGCCGCCGCTGCTGCTGCTGATGATGATGCTGCTGATGCTGCCGCTGCCGGTTCCTCGGCGCTTGGGGTACACCTGTTGGCAGCGCCGTCTGCTCCTGGCTCCTCGCTTGAAATCCATCCTCCCCCTCCCTGTGTCTGCCGCGTGCTGTGGTACTTTTAGTGCTGTTGATACCTCCGCGCAAGAAGAAGAGCAAGTGTGCGCCGAGTAGGTCGGTGCGTAGGTTTTACACTCTATCGTATGTAGCCAATCGTATTATACGCGAGGCAAGAATTCGAGAAGAAGTACGAGCTGAATCTTCGCTGGCCCGGCAGAGAGCCGGAGGAGAGCGCGAAGGGCCCGGTGGGCCGGTGAACTGACAAAAAAAAAAAAACGGCGAGCCTTTCGATTGGAGCCCCTGACAAGTAGCCGCCAAGACACCGCCGACCCGAGGCCGATTACTGGCGAAAGAACCGGGCTACTACGTAAAGTGTGGACGAGTTTGCAACCTATCAATCTTGCTGCCTTCGAGCTGCTGGTGCTGGTGGTGCTGGTGCTGGTGCTGGTGCTGGTGCTGTTGCTGTTGCTGGTACTGTCGCAATCGCTGGGGGGATATTATTTATTGCTGTATACGCACGTAAACATAATATTGTACTGGTACTATTAATAACAATGGTAATGATACATCTCGCTGCTGAGCAGGTGTGAACCCTTTTAGCATCGCAGTCCCACATGTGGGGACCAAGCACTCAAATTATGAGTATTTTCCCCCCAAAACGGGACTGGGGTCCTAAAAGGGTTAACTCAGCTATTAATAGTGCCACATGTCTAATAAATACCTGGTACCAGGTGATAAATAGCGCTGGTGATAATAGATAGTAGTGTGTTGTTCTCTCTGTTTCTGGTGTTTGTTGTGTTGTTCACCCGGCGGCAGAGCACTTACTTGCGTGCGAAATTACGCGTCATGATGAAGTTTCATTAAAATTAGTACAGAAAATTCTGCGAGCCGATGATAATGATTGAGAATGCACACTTTTTGATGTTGATGACTTGGTTGTGATATTGGAACAGGATGGGAAATGGGAGAGAGAGGAGTTGTAGTCTTACAATAATACGAGATTTAAATATTTAGCTCTTTCGGGCGTTGAGATATCAGTCACAGACGAGAGATACCACAGATAGATAAATACCTGGTACCATCTACGAGTACACTGACAGCAGTATGATATTTTACGTATAAAATTGTAATCGCTCGAAGATATACGAGTATAAACGTACGTAGTAAATACCACTGGTATACAACATGTCCGCGTTTCATTGAAACAAACAGGGCATCCATATGTTTCAGTTGTAGTTTCAGTTGTACCGTTACTATCAATAATAATAATAGTCCGAACGTACCAGGTACGTATGACTCTACCGTATACATACCTGGTATTACGGGGGACCCTAGTTAACAGGACCTATGGTATAGATAAAAACCTATATGTTTAACCATTTTTACTAACAATATTTGGTCCTGTTAACTATGGCCCCCCGTAATAGTTATTTCTAGAAAATTGGTCCATGGGCCTCGTACCCCGGTACGGCCTTCGCGTCAGCTGAGCCCAAAGAAATTGGTCAACACGTACAGAAACCACTGCGTGCGGCGGTTGGTTGTTTGTACTCGTACCACGACCACAAGTCACAGACACCAACATACCACTCTGAACCAGAATATAAGGTCCGTCTGTATTGAATAATTAAATACTAACGTTCCCTATATTTCAGGTCAAAGTGGTACGAACAAAGAATATTTTACGTCGATGCCTGCTATTTTCTATTTTCGTTCATACCGGTAATTCGTACAAGATACGTAAGTTGGTACGGGCCCGTACGGGGTATCTTTTTTTTTTTTTTTTTTTTTTTTTTTTTCCATCCCATTCATTATCTTCGCACATCTTCTTCTCTCTCTCCTTCCCACTCGTAACTCAGATCCGGGGTCACATAGCAGGCTCTTCTCCCCCCTTCCCGCTACGGTACGTGCCTTCATTTTTATCGCGAGAAGATTTCAGCCTTTTCTTCCCTCGTCGACTCGCATCGAATTGTGCCTACCCTGTATCACAGCAGCAGAGTATTAATTATTAATATTAATAGTTTGTTTTTGTTTTTTTCGCCCAAACTATCAGTATGGACGGAAATATGAAATATGATCATCCCCCGTTTTCACCCCGAATTGAATATCAAACGGGTACGATACGATGGGTACGAGGACACAATAAAACAACAAGAAAATATCTCTCTCAACAAACAACACACGTGAGTACCAACGACTCGAGTACCGACTTTAATAGGCAAACCTGTCCAGGTATATACAAAGTGTCTCGACCTTCTGATCTTAGCAGCTTTTCGCGGGTCAGGTCAAACCTCACAGGTCTGGTCGGGTCGGGTCGGGTCAGCCCGACACAACCCGACACAACCCGACCCGCGAGATTAAAAATCCTGCTGACCCGACCCCACTCGACCCGTGAGATTTGAAAATCTCCTGACCCGACCCGACCCGACCCGACCCGACCCGACCCGACCCGACCCGACCCGACACCATCCGAATGACCCGTGAGAGACACGGGTTTCATGCGGGTCGGGTAACCTTGACCCGCGAGATCATTTATCTTGACCAGCGAGTTCGACCCGCGGGTTCGACCCGCGGATCCGGCACGTGGATCGACAATTCAAACACAATAAAATAATTATTTTCGTGCCCCGGAGCGATGTGTGGCCTGGCTGTAGTGGGTATATGGAAGGATGTGGGCATGCGTACATGGATTTGGCGATGTGTTAGTGTTTGAAAGTTATACCAAAGGCGTATTATTAAGTATTAGCAATAGTATGAGATGAGTAAGAGAACGGGAAGCGTTTCAAGAGTCGGATCCGCGATCTGGATGCGCGGGCCCGACCCGCGGGTCAGCAAAAAACAACTCGCGGGTCATGCTGGCCCGACCCGCGAGTGACCTGTTTCTCGCGGGTCATGGGCTGAACCGACCCGTGAGCTTTTTATCACTTCTTGACCCGACCTGACCCGACCCATGAAATTTGAAAAATTCTTGACCTGACCCGACCCGACCCGTGAGATTTGAAAAATTCTTGACCCGACCTGACCCGACCCGCGAGATTTGAAAACCTCTTGACCAGACCCGACCCGACCCGTGAGATTTTGAGCATTTGCTGACCCGACCCGACCCACGGGTCGGGTCGTGACCCGCGAAAAGCCCTGGAAAAAATGAATAAAATGACAATAAAATACACCAGGTACCTGGTATATAATAAGTGAAATCGATCGGAATACAAACGACGCAAGGATATCAGAAAGGCTGCTCCGTAAAAGAAAAGCATACATACTCAAGAATGACAAACATTATAGCTGCCGCACGGACAAAGCAACACGAAGAGGAGAGGAAGATGCCGGCATATAAGACGGCGGGGAGGGCAAAGGAAACAAAAAAAGGAAACACAGAGAGGGATACGGCTAAAAACAATAATAAAGGCAGCACGCAACCTTCTGGCAGAACCTCGATCAGCGGGGAACGAGGAGACGCGGAACACATAGGTGGCCAAGTTTCCCCCCGAAGACCACGCCGCCGTGTCCGCAGCGGCGGCGGCTGCAGTGCTAGCGAACGGCACAGAGGTGGAAGATGGAAACGCCCCCCCGTGGCGCAATGACGATGAGTACGCCTCCGAGGTGCTCTTGGACGTCATCAACTTCCGGAGCGCCCTCTCAGGCCCCGGAAACGACAGTCAAAGATTTTTCTCATCTACAAACCATCATTCACACCGACATCGGCAGAGAGGAGTTCGGAAGGGGTATGACAGCCTTCTGGCGGAGAATCGTCGACGAGCCGGACGCGTTCCCGTCAGAGTTCTGGCAGCTCTTCTTGCAGTCGAACCTCACCGCGTGGGGGGAAAAGTGCCGTTCGGTTTGCGTGGGTATGACATGGAGGAGGTTCATCACCGCAGGGGCTATGCAACAGTGGTGACCGTTGTTGGAGGAGGGATATCGAGAGGTGAGGCAGTTTGGGGTCGCCATACCCGGTGGATTGGAGCATGAGTGGTTGAGGGCAAGAACGCTACACGAGACGGGCAACTGGCTCGTTCTCACGAACTGCTCCAACGCCTTCGACACCGTAAAAAGGACGGTGGTGCTAAAAGAGGTGGCAAACTGCGTGCCAGCGCTCACGCCCTTAGTGGCCAAGTGCTACGGCAAAAGACCGGCCGACGTCTTCTTCCGGTTGGACTCAGGAGAGACCAGGACGATCACTTGCTCCAGCCGTGTCCAGCAAGGGGACCCGCCTGGCGCCGCGACCGGGGCTGAAGCGATTCCGGCAGGAAATCGAGAGAGAAGGAGTGGAAGCCTTCGCGTGCATGGACGATGTCTCTTTCGGCCTTACAGGGATCACGGCCAACACGGTTAGAGCATTCGCCTTCCTCCATGAATAACACTGGTATTGTGGTCAACGCCGCCAAAACAATGGCACCAACCACCCAAAGGGCACGCCCCGACGGCGGAGGAGATTTCGCTCCTTGAAAGCGTTGAGGTCCGCACCGCAGACGAAGAGGGGTTGACGGTGGTGAGTGTCCCGATCGGCACGGAAGAATACGTGCTGGGGCGAGCAATGGAGGTAGTGAGGGATGGGGGCGCGGATCGCCTTGCGCGCTGCCTCGCTGACATGCCCGACAAACAAGCAGAGGCCCTCACCACCGTCGAATCTCTCGGGCAACGGACGAGTTACCTCGGAAGGGCTCTGGGCGCAGGGCTGTCCCTCAAAAGCATGAAAAAGGGAAGACACCAAGGCGCAGAGGGCGTACGAGAAAATCCTCGAGCTACCGGGAGCGGCGGAGGCACATTCGTTTTTCCAGGAGGGGTGCCCGGATAGTCGGCTGACTCTCAAACATTACCAGTAGATCCAAGAACGCCTTTCTACGGGAGCGGGAGGATTAGGGCTGCCGTCGACAGAAGCAAGGACAATGTCGCCATCCGTCGGGAGCAGGGTGGGGACCCTGCCGGAGGTCTTAGCAGACCTCACAGGCCCGTTAGTCGATAAATTGAGTAGGGGCCCCCCAGAATCGAGCATCCTTGCTCAGCTGGGAGACAGCTTGCGGGAGATTCGCGACACATGGGAGTAACGAAGAAAGCGATGGCGGGCATCGTGACCGAGTCTTGGCTGGGATGGGGTTTAGACGCTGAGGGGGGGCTGGCCCCAAGACCCCCAGAGGCCGACATGTTGCCTGCGCATGATGCCGTGACCACAAACTCGCGCAAAGCCGAACATAAGTTGGGCAAACTGGTGAACCAAGGGCGGCACGCTACCCACACCGCTTTGCCGGTGGAACTCCCGGAGACGGCAAGCTCCCCAGGACCGGGCGACCCGATAGGGGGGACAGAGACCAAAGCCGCCGCCAAGGCTCGCTACAGGGGTCTACAGGAAGCTGGAGCCATGGCATGCCTTCGGGCGAGACCAACAAATCAACTCCGCGTCATACCCGCAGCTGAGTTCACGGGCATGGGAAGGTGGTTCTTGGGGATCGAGGAACACGTGGCAATGAGGTGCCCCAGCTGCGATACAGTTGACGTCGACACCCGCCACGCGCGCATCTGTCCCAGAGCAGGGGCGTAGGTAAATCAGCACCAACCGCTTGTCCACGCGATGTCCCGTACGTTGAAGCGGCTAGGAATTCGATACAAAGTTGAGAGCGGCGAACCGTTCACCACAGACCGAAATCTGCGGATGGGCATTGTCGTCAGAAGAGAAGGTCTGGGACCCTCCTAGCAGGGATTATAGGGAGAAGTCCATTCTGCTGGACGACACCTATGCTGACCCTCAAGCGCAGTTACACCTGCGAGGAGGCAGTGCTGATCACGATGGATCAGCTACCAATAAAACCTCCGAGGCGCGCAAGCGCCTACACTGCGCTCGTCTGGGGCATGTGTCCTTTGACGAATGGAGTCACAAACTTGCCACTTTAGCAATGGAAAGCTTTGGGCGTCTCGGGGTAGAGGGCAGTAAATTCATCGACCAGCTGACAGCTAGTGTCGTGGGGGAGAGGGACGTTGGGCCTACGGGAAGGAAAGGGGTGGTGGAGGAACGCCTACTCCAAATCGCCTCGATGACTACACAGGTCGCCACCTCGAGGAGGATGTCGCGATTCAAACTCCAGCTTAGGGGTCGACAGGAATCGAGAAGGAGCAGGGGCGGGGGGGACGACAGGCCCATCCCGATGACGTGGGGATGGAGTCTGGATGCGGCTTATTTTTAAGAAGAGAACGTAAATCGTACGTATTGAGATGCAGGAGAGAGCAAAAACAATAGAGTATCGTAGGTAAAGCTTAGAGGAAGAAGACATAAAAGGTAGATAGACCTTGCGCATAGGTTTCTTTTTTTCCCGGGGTTTTCTTCTTCCAGGTATGTTTTGAGTGATCAACGCTGAAGCTCATGCTGCACATTGCCGGATGGCAAGCATTGCAACAATAATAAAGGAAAAAATAAAGAGAGAAAAGAGAAAGAAGAAAACCCGTACGCCAGGCGATGATAGCAAGAAACACGGGTTCCCGTCTCTACTAGATAAAAGTGATTCGGGAACCTTGCCAAACCCTCTGCCCTTTGCCGTCTCCTTCCACGTCAATAGCGGTGTCAAGTGTCAGTACTGCCGCTGTCGCCCGCCCCCCCATTGAACAACTCAACAAGAAACAAGCAAAAAAACAGCCAGATTTCGAAGGTTAGTCGTCCCGATACCTTGCCACCCGAACTATCATTATTTCGTTTCTGCACTCGTTCGTCGACAGCTAATACTTCGTACCAGGTATACATCAGTCCGGCTACCCCCCCCCCCCCCCGCCCCCCCTTACTTATTACTACGTGGTTAAAATATACCAGGTATAAGTATATACTTCGTACCAGAGGCGATTGGTGATAATCTTATCAGAGGACAAGTTTAAACAGCACAGCAAGCGGCAACAGTAGTAGCAGCAGGAAAATCCTCTTTTTACATTTTGCAACTTGACCCGCCGTTTGGGTCATCATGGTACTGCCCATTTTCTGAACATACCTTTAAAATTTCCAAACTTCAAAATAACAACAACGACGTACGTACGATGATACCGCCGTATATTTGTGTAGTTCTTCTCAACATTTTTGTCCAAGTGTTTTCGACAACAAAACAAAAAAATGAACTCACGCCACCTGCCGAATCTGTGTATAATAGTAGTCGATGTCTTGCGTCTCTCTTGCTGCAGCATAGTCTTTATTGTGGTACTCTGTGCTCCACTCCTCCTGCTGCTTGCTGTGTCATGATACCAACGACGACCTTTTCCTTGTGCGTCAAGTATCGCCAGAAGAGGAGAAAAGGAGGACGGCAGGTACTTGGAGTGTTTTATTACCTGTATGGCCGCCAGATGTCCAGTTAAATTTGGCGTTGTGCTGTTGAAGTGTGGGAGATGCGGACCGCAATCAATCGTGACAAGTACGGAATGTCCGCGCCAAAAGAGCACACCAGATGCCGGAGTACCCCGCGGGTCAAAATGTGATATCGTACGAGAAAGAGAAAAAAAGCCGCAACTCACCGTCGACACAACAAAATAACGGCAACATAAACAACGACGACGGCAGCAACTATGCAACAAAACACAAAAAATAGCCAAAGCATCAACAACCAACGACTACAAACAAACAGCGAACAGCAACCACCAGCAGCGCAGCAGAGCACAGCGCAGCTTCACACGTAGCCTAGCACAACACCACAGCGTAATACGCACACACGTTGTATAGCAGCGACTGTGCACGGACGATTAGTGAATGAACTATACAGTAGAGGATGAACGGTAAGCAAATAAAGGGAAAAAATGAACACAGGGCACAACGGGGCGCGCACCACGCCGCGCGCACCACGCGCACCGGCTGCTGCTGTGCTGCTCTGCTGTCGAACGGTTATATGTTGCAGTCCGCAGTCCATGATGATGAATGTATTACGAAATATCTGAATAAATTATGGTCACTGCTCAGTGCTCGTTGTTGTTGTTGTTGTTGTTGTTGTTGTTGTTGTTGTTGTTGTTGTTGTTGTTATTGTTGTTGTTGGCGGTGGTGGTGGTGGTGTTGTTGTTGCTGAGCGTTGTCTGATGTTTTTGTTGTGGGCGTTCTTCTTGGGGGTTTTCAGGATATTATCACGAAGAGATCCTCTTTTGACAACAACGAAAAGCGGGTGTGCACGCGTTCTTGCAGGAGGACTTGACTGCAGATAAAACTCACGCGCTGTTGCTTGCTGTTTTCCTTGCTCCTCCCTGCGTTGCTGTTCCTATACGCACCCGTTCTGTTTTTCTGCGATAATTCATGTCATGCGTACCGATTATTACTACCTCTGGTTATCACCTCACTGGTATCATCGGCGTCGACATCGTCGGTGAATGCGTCGAATGGTATCATCAGTAATCAGTGTCATACTGACAAAAATAACGACGTATCCTTTCAGCAGCACGCACTAACGAGTGTACGCCTCCGGCTTTTCCCCAGCCACGACGTCACACCCACGGGCAAGCCACGGATCGCGAGCAACGGACCACCGCTACGAGCATGGGCTACGACGTTCATCAGTAAAAGGGCGTAATAATGGTCTACCCTGGTTGTACTCTGTACTCGTACGAATCACCCCCTTAACAATACAACGAAATGTAACCGATCGTTCAGAAGCATGCCACCGAGAAATTTGGAAACCCACGCGGTTTTAGCGACAGCTTTGTAGCAGCAGCTTCCAGCCCAGGTTCACTCTCGCTGTACAGGGAGGACTGGATTCTTGCGCGAGGCCAGAATTGGCCATCAATAAGACAGGAAACCCTGGGACGTTGACGTCGATTGCGCAAGACTCATATCTGTGGGGAAAGCTTGGTTGTACTTGGGTCCATTGTCTTGATTTTCGGTACTACACGTACTCTCCTCTCAGGTCGCGTCCTGTGCGCACGTGCTAATTGCTCACCTGCTCACCTCTGCGTGGTGGTGATGTCAGCTTCGGAGGACTTCTCGTCCGTCGACATGTTTCCTGGAAGCATGACGGTGTATGGATCTTGTCGACCGGTGAGTGACCTGTGGTACTAGAGGACCCGACGTCTGCTATGCCCAATCAACATGTACAGCAGTACCTCTGGTACAGCATAGCAGCTAGCAACGCGTCGAGCAGTCGCATTCTGTACGAGACACTCGAGCTACCGAGGCGAGGCACACTTCAATCAGAGTATGAGGTCAGATCAGGTATCAATCAGTGCAGTACGAGCCTACCAGAGAGGTTTATACGATTGTACTGCTGTACGTACCAGGTCCCGGTATATATCAGCGAACAGCAGCGACAACAACAGTAGCGGCAGCAGCAGCAGCAGCAGCAGCAGCAGCAGCAGTAGCGGCGGCGACAGCAGCAGCAGCAGCAGCAGCAGCAGCAGCAGCAGCAGTAGCGGCGGCGACAGCAGCAGCAGCAGCAGCAGCAGTATGTTCCTACTCGCTGCTGCTGCTTCTAGGTATATCGAGGATTGGGTGCTACCCTAGAAGTCACATACCAGTACGTGGTAATATAATACTGGCATTTGCTGCTGCTTCTGCCAAGCATACCGTGCATCGCATCCTAGCCTAAAAGTCGTACCCGGTACCTTGTACCAGGCATCATAAAACACTCCCCGGTTACGATACTATATCCTCATGGATGCACCAATTAGGCGACTGCCAGACCCGGACCCTGCGGACAAAAACCCGGCGTTTTTGTTCTGTTTGTGAACTATTGATAGACCACATATAAACTCATACCTGGTACGTACGAGTATTTTGTCGTAAGACATGCCGAGCTTTACCCTACTGCGGATAACAATTGAACGGTATGGTAAGGCTACTGCTGGAGCAACCTGCAATCGTGAATGGCAACAATGACGTGCTCAGTAGGCGAACCTGTTGCGGGATACTCTGTTTCCTCGTACGTAGCCAAAACCTCACACCCTTCCCCCCCTCCTATATTATATACCAGGTACCTGGTATACATATAGGTTATCCGGGTGGCGATGACGCTGTAAAACACGCCTCTCACTGCGTGAGCTGGACAACCAGGGTACCGTTTTTTCTGGGGGGGGGTGGTTGGCGGTCACCACGGCTGGCGGTCGAGTGATCGTTTGTGTACGGGGAAACCCTCAACTCCGCACAAGGGGGGTGATCGTATCACGTAGTGTGTACCTGGTGTATGGTAAGGCATTCACGATGCGGTTACAGAATAAACCCATTTCTGTCTCTGGGAGTGGCCACACCAGAACATAGATCAATTCATTGACGCTGTCATCCATATGCCTTAAAATCCGCTCAAAAGCGGTTCTTAGTAGGATGCAGCTCACCCTTCATGCGACTCGCCGGACCCTTCACGGCGCTTCACGCTTGGTACAAGCAATGTCTTCCCGGTCGGTGAACACCCGACGTGCTCCCCCCCGGCGTTGCATGGATGCGAGAGTCTATGGTCATACGTCTACGGCCATGCATGATAATGACTACACCCCCCCCCTCCCTAAGGCAAGCTATGAACGAGTACCCCCCCCCCCCCCCCCAACCCCCCGTGACGCACGCGCTTTCCCATCATAGGTGAGCTCGTACGAGCGCTTAAACAGGATAGGAGAGGGGGCTTATGGGACCGTCTATCGCGCAGTTGACAAGCACACCAACAACCTGGTCGCCTTGAAGAAGGTGCGAGACAGCAACACACACCTAAATCTGTAGTACACGTTGTCATGCACCGCTGTGTACTCGGCTCTGCTGTACTGCTGCTCTACTCTCGAGTTGTTTCTGTGCTCATTGCGCTGTACCCATGGTACTGTCGTGTGCTGTCGCTTAGTAGTGCTTTGCTGGTACCAGGTATGTACGTACAATTTTATCGTCTTATTACGGGGGGCCATAGTAACCAGGACCTACGGTACACACAAAAACCTACATATTTCGCTATTTTCACCAACAATATTTGGTCCTATTTACCATGGTTCCCCTTTAATAGTTTATTTTGTTTCATCCCCAAATTTACCTTCGCCCTCTTTTTTTCCTCCTCCCTATTACGGGGGGAACGTAGTAAACAGGACCTACTGTACACACAATGACCTATATATTTCCCTATTTTTACTAACAATATTTGCTCCTGTTTACTACGGTCCCCCGTAATGGGGAGGAGGAAAAAAAGAGGGCGAAGGTAAATTTGAGGATAAAACAAAATAAACTATTAAGGGGAACCACGGTAAATAGGACCAAATATTGTTAGTAAAAATAGGGAAATATATAGGTTATTGTGTGTACAGTAGGTCCTATTAACTATGGCCCCCCGCAATTAGTGGTACCTACCAGATGCGCTGCTCCCCACCCCCCCACCCCCTACTACGGTTTGGAAGGAAATCGAAGGAAACAAAGAAGATGTGGTGTTCGCAGAGAAGTTTGGGAGGTACAAGACAAAAGCAGAAGGAGTTATAATAGAAAGAAGGGATAGGGTAGCACTAAGAAACACGGTGGAATCGGAGAAACACTCAAGAGATGTACGGGGGGTTAACCCTTTTAGGACCCCAGTCTGGTTTTGGGGAGAACTCACTTGGAATTAGGCTACTAAAGGGGTTGAGCGAAGGGGAAGGAATGAAAACTTCTTCGCGCAAAACGCTGAAACTGCGATTTGGTGTAGGGGACCTGGACTGCCAGGAAGAAGAAAGAGGAATAATACCAGTAGCCGGGAGGAGGAGGAAGTGGATGCACAGATGTGCCCGTGTTGGAGGTGTCTCTATTAGGAGTAGGAACGGTGCTCCGTCTCGAAAGGGATGCGTGGTCAATGGTCACATGACTAAGGCGAGCAACACATGAGTACGCCCCCCCCCCCCCGCCGCTACCACGATACGTGCTTTGTTTTTTTCATCGCGAGAAAACTTTTTCCTTCTGTTCGCTCATCGATTCGCGTCGAATTATCATAATCAGCAGTACTCACTCTGCTGTACGTATGCTCGGCAGTACTTGTTTTTTTAGATCGTCCCTCCGGCTTTAACCTTAGCCCTTCGTAGCACATTGCAGCACTTCACTGCCAGCGCCTATAATAGTGGTATAGCAGTGTTGGATATCGTTTCGATGTATGGAGTTATCGAATTTTCGATAAAACCGTATCGGACGCGCTTTGATTGCCCTCCATCCCCCTGGCGCCCACGTGTTTTTTTCAACGCTGAACGAAAGCTTCGATGTATCAAATATCGGAATTGTATCGATCACGTTTTTCTGTTCATTGATATCGTATCGATTCTATTCTCATGCATACGATATCCAACGCTATATCGTCTACATATCATACCTGGCACGTATTGTAAGACGGGAAGATTACCAGGGATGTGTGATACCTGTACCGGCTTCCTCAACGGTTCTCGAAGCTAAGTGGGATTCCTCTTTTTCCGGTTTGATGCTTTTTGTGCTGTCCCCTAATAGAAAATGCTTCCTTATATAGTGGAAACCCCTATGTTTTGAGCAGTGTACTCAGCAGGGGGTGGTGGTGATCCATCCCCCGGTTTACCGCCCCCCGAAAGCTTTTGTAGCAGCGGTTCTTGCGAAAAGTTCCCACATTTGTGCGGTTTCACGGCGTTACCGGGACGTCCTGACGTTTATGAGCGGTGTCACACATCCCTGATGAATATGACGCTTTCCGCGCGCTCTTCGTTTCATCGTGTAGAACCGCTTGTACAGCACCATTCAGCCGCCGCCGCTGCTACAGAACGGGAAGGAAGGGCATGCGAACATGGTTCAGACACAGACGCCCAGACCTTCCGCCCACAGACAAGCGAAAAAGTGCTACTGCTGCATGCTCCTTTTTCTCGTCGCGGATTGCGCGAGAGCGTGTGAGTTAGCAAAGTGCGATACTAACCGACCAGCAGTGACGGACATGCTGAACCCTCTTCGCGATAAAACTGAGGAAGGCAAAGCACCGCGGGGGGCGAGGGCAGGCACCTGTGACCACGGCTTGTCCCCGGAGCTGGAAAGTAGAAGTGATGGTCTCAAGTACGCATTCAGACAGACAGGGGGACAGACGGATTGACCCGCAGACATGCACTGCACACTTCATTTAGGGGGTCCCAGGGCGAAGCATGCCTTGTAAATAGGAAATCCCCGCTCGTGGACCCCACTATCGGTGCATGCCAGATGTGTACACAAGGGGGGGGGGGGGGGGGGGGGGGGAACAGGTCGACTTTAGTGTTCGCGTTATTTTTTTACTTTAGTGTTCGCGTTATTTATTTTTTTCCAGTCTGGCAAGCGCGTGGACGGGGTGACATTATCTAAACAGACGCCAAGACGCCCCCTCCCTATTGGTGCAAGCAATGTCTGCCTGGTCGGTGAAAACCCGACATGCTCCGTCCCGGCATTGTAGGGATGCGAGGGTCTATGGACAAACGACTTCGGCCACGTATGAAATCGAGTACATCTCTCCTATCGAGTAACCCCCCCCCCCCCCCCACCTCCCCCACTCTCCTTCTCCCCCCCCCTCAAAAGAACACACGGGTTGTCTCAGGTGGGAGTAAGAACGGTGCTCTGTCTCTACAGAGATGCGTGGTCAATGGTCAAACGGCTAAGGCAAGCAACAAATGTGTACACCCCACCCCACCCCACCCTCCCTCCATCGCCTCCCCCCCCCCGCCCCCCCATTTTTCCTTCCTCCCCCCTTACAAGGTGATTCTGCACAACGAAAAACAAGACGGGTTTCCGCTAACCTCGCTGAGAGAGATCCAGCTGCTCAAGAACGTGTCGCACCCCAGCTGCGTTCGCCTGCTGGACGTGGCGGTGGGGAGGAGGAGAGAGATGGTTTTCTTGGTGTTTGAGTACTGTGAGCACGACCTCGCGGGGCTGCTGGACTCCACGAAGAAGCCGTTCTCCGAGTCCGACGTGAGGGACGGGGAGAGCCGTCGCGTGCCGGCTGCGACCCTCCCTTGTTGGGAGTTTGGAATTGCATGCACACTGCACCGCGTCGTTAGAAGTTTTTTTTTTTTTTTTCGTTCAAGGGTATTCACGGGTCATGACCCCGACCCGCAGGCAGGTCGGGTTTAGGAAGGTTTCGAAGTATCACGGGTCGGATTAGGAGTTTTTCAAATTCTCACGGATCGGATCCGCGGTCATCGTCACCACGAGACCCGATCCGACCTTCGACCCACATGAGGCTTGACCCGTCGCGTGAACAGCGCTGCAGATAAACGCGAAGGCTAACCCCCCCCCCCTCCCTCCCGCGCGCGCGCGCTCGTCCGTACGCAAAGACCGCCTCACCAGCGATTCTTAGTAGGATGCCGCTCACCCTTCACGCGACTCGCCGAACGATTCACGTTTCGCTTCTCGCTTGATGCAAGCAAGGTCTGCCTGGTCGGTGAACACCCCGACGTGCTCCGCCCCGGCATCGTTGGGGGTGCGAGGGGTCTATGGTCACACGACTACGGCCATGCCTGATATTCGAGTACACCCCCCCCCCCCCCCATCCTCCTCAACCTCCTTCCCCACCCTCACCCCTCTCACGCCCTTCCCACACAAACACCCCCCTACCCCCTGCGACAGATCAAGTGCATCATGATTCAGCTATTGGAGGCCATCGACTACCTCCACAGCCGTTGGATCATACATAGGGACCTCAAGATGTCGAACCTTCTCTACAACAACAAGGTGTGCGATCACTGACCGGTGGGGATGCGAGGAGTTGGCTGGCTATAAGTTGGTTGCCGACTAGTGTTTTAGTTTAGTTGGCTAGCGGTTGCGGTATCTAGGGATTTGAGTCGGCTAACCATAATAATTAGTTGGTACAGGTTGGTTAGGTATTGCAGCAACTAGGGCTGTGAGTCGGCTGATTGAAATTTCGAGTCGGTATTTGTTGGCCAGGTGTTACAGGAGTCAGGGCTGTGAGTTAGCCGACTATAGGTCTTAGTTGGTATTAGTTGGCTAGGTATTACAGTATCTAGGGCTATGAATTGGTTGACCATACATGAACCGCCGACAAGTTTCTTAGTTGGCTAGGCACTACAGTTGACATAGCTGCGTGCGGTCATTTGCGGAGTCCTGCGTCTTTGTATATATCTGACTGGCGCCTTAGTTGCTCATCTCGTGTGTGTATGTCTCAATCAAATTGATGAGTCACTAACTTCATATAGTAAGTCAGATAGCCGGCTTACTTCGCTACCCCAACTATACAGCCGCGGTTTGACCTCTTGACTGACCTTCCCCTACTCTAAAACCAATACAATATTATGCTAGGAGACCGCGGTTTGACCCCTTGGCTGACCGCCCCTCTATATCACTAAGAAACCGCGGGGTTTGATATCTTGACTGACCGCCCACACACTAAAATCGATATAATATGATGCTAGGAGACCGCGGTTTGACCCCTTGGCTGACCGCCCCTCTCTTATCACTTAGAAACCGCGGGGTTTGATATCTTGACTGACCGCCCACACACTATATTCGGTATAATATGATACTAGGATATGTTGGTTCGAACCCTTGACTGACCTCCCGCGTACACTATAACCAGTATACACCTGGTGAGAAATTAGGGAACCGCAGTTTTATCCCTTGACTGACCGCCCCTCCTTTTCACTAAGAAACCGCGAGCCCTGAGCCCTTGACTGACCGCCCGCGCACCATAGTCAGTATAAAAGTATTCTAGGAGACCGTGGTTTTGCCCCTTGACTGACCGCCCCATGTACTTACACCCAGTGTATTACGATGCTAGGAAACTGGTTCTTTCCGACTGGCCGCCTCTTCTTGACAGGAGACCGCGGGGTTTGACGTCTTGACTGACCGCCCACACACCAAAACCAGTATAATATGCTGCTAGGAGACCGTTTTTTTTACGTGTTGAATGACCGCCCACCCACTATAATCAGTATAGTATGATGCTAGGAGACCGCGATTTGACCCGTTGACTGACCGCCCCGCGTACACTAAACCCAGTATGAAAATACACTACTACTAGCAGACCGCGGTTTGCCCCCCCCCGCCCTTGGGGGGCGTGGGGGGAGTTTGTTTGCTCTTTCCCCCGCGGGGGGGGGGGGGTTGGGTTGTCAGCCTTTGCTCGATTGGGTTGGTCTCGATTCTCTTGGGTTTGGTCTTGGTTTTTGGTATCGGTTTGGTTTGATTCGGTTTGTCTCAGCGCTTTCTTGTACTCAAGCTGGTGTTTTTTTTTCTGGGTTTTGTTTTTTGTGCTCACCGGCGCGAACGGGCAGGGTGAGTTGAAGCTGGCGGACTTCGGCCTGGCGAGGACCTACGGACACCCCCTGCAGCCGATGACCCCCAAGGTAAATCGCGAACGCAAGCTAGAACCCCGACGTAATAATCCCGACGCTGTTGCTGTGATAGCGGTATTACCAGTTGCAAACAGTATTACCGATGTTGAAAATACCGATTGTGGCAGTACCGATGGCGCTGATCACAACACCGACGTAGTAGCGGCACTTATGTATTATTAACAGTCGCAAGCAGGACCGATGTTGAAAATACCGATCGTAGTAGTACCGACGGCGCTGATCCCAACACCGACGTAAAAAAAATGTTCCTTGCGGAAAAACCGCCGGTGGCGCCCGTCCACGGTACTGTACCGACGTAAGTAAAGCAATAACGCCGGCGGCGCCCGTTCACGGTACTGTACCGACGTAGTATGTAGTACCGACGGCACCCCTGAATTCTCTCGATCTATCTATGACCGATCTAGGTTCTGATCTTTCCTTTTCCGTCGGTCTCGGCAGGTGGTGACACTATGGTACCGGTGTCCGGAGCTGCTTCTGGGCTGCCAGACGTACGGTACAGCGATCGACCTCTGGGCCGCCGGCTGCATCTTGGGCGAACTCCTTCTGGGCAAGCCTCTGATGCCCGGCAAGACTGACCTGGACCAAGTGCACAAGATATTCAAGGCAAGATTCGGTTTTTAGGTGTTCGGTGTTCGGTATATCGGTTCTCGTTTTTTTTCTTCTTTGGTTTTCGGTTTTCGGTGAATTGTTTTCTGCTCCCAGAGTTTTGTTTTTCAATTATTTTCAGTTTTCGATTTTTGATTTAATTATTTCAGTCGTTGTTGTTGTTGTTGTTGTTGTTGTTGTTTTTCTCGCATCAATCCTTTCAGCCCCGCAGTCCCATAAATGGGAAAATAACACTGAAATTGTAAGTAGTTTGTCCCCAAAACGGGACTGGGGTCCTAAAAGGGCTAATAACTGATGTCCAAAATATTCAGTCCGTGGTCACAGGATAGGCTCCAAAAAAAATCTGGAGCTTATGAATACCCCAGGGAAAAAACAGTAAAAAAAATAACCGATACATACACACATCGTGACTTGTGCTCCTCCCCGGCATTGTAGAGATGCGAGGCGTCTATGGTCATGCGACTGCGGCCATGCATGAATGATATCGAGTACCCCCCCCCCCCCCGCTCCCCTCCCCTCTCCTGTCCCCAGTATGTGTAACAAAGGCGTACTTTGTGTGGGCGGATTTATTAGGCCCCCTCCCCTATTGTAGATAGGTTGAGTTGGCGTCGGTTGGCAACGGCACTGTAAAATATGCCGCTCACTACTTGAGCTAGACAACAAGGGTACCGTTTTTTTTTTTGTTTTTTTTTGTGGCGGTCGGTCACAGCGTCGTCGAGTTAGATCGTTTGTGCGAGGTGAACAACATTTTGCACCGCACAAGTGGGAATGATCGTATCTCGTAGTGTTTATGGTAAGGCACCCAAGAGGCAGTTACATAGTACTCCCATTGCTGTCTCTGGAATTGCCTACACCGGAAATAAAATCAGGTCATTGAAGCTGTCGTCTGTATGCAAGTCCGCCTCAAAAACGATTCTTAGTAGGATGCAGCTCACCCTTCATGCGACTCGCCGGACACCTCACGGCGCTTCGCGCTTGGTGCAAGCAATGTCTGCCTGGTCGGTGAAAACCCGACATGCTCCGTCCCGGCATTGTAGGGATGCGAGGGTCTATGGTCATACGACTACGGCCATGCATGAGATCGAGTACATCTCTCCTATCGAGTACGCCCCGCCCCCCCCCCCCCAGATCGAGTACATATCTCCTATCGAGTACCCCCCCCCTCCCCTCCCCTCTCCGGTCCCCAGTATGTGTATCAAAGGCGTACTTTGTGTGGGCGGATTTATTAGGACCGTTTAGACATTCATATGAAGACCGAGCGGTGCTTATATTGACAGACAACAAGAGCGGCATGCGATAGGGGCATGACGAGGGGCCATCGTAAACAGGACCTACGGTACACACAAAAACCTATATATTTCGCTGTTTTTACTAACAATATTTGGTCCTATTTACGATGGCCCCCCGTAATATCAATAGTAGCACTTTTTGGCCAAACTGTTTCTGCCCGGAGGGTCTATCTCCCTTAACGCTTTTGGAATTTCCAGTCCCGTTTTGGGGACAAACTATTACTTAGATCCCCGAAACGGGACTGCGGTTCTATAAAGGGTTATAACTGAGGAATTCTCGAGTTGTGATTTTTTCGCGTATTGCGATACATATTACACCTACTGCTGTAGACTACTGTGTAACATGGGTTTTTTTTCATTGGGTTTCGTCCTTCTTTTTTTTCTTTTCGTGAACTAAAGAAAAAAAAAACAGCCCGAGAACACCTGAGCCTCGTCAAGCGATGTCGGAATTTGAAACCAAACTATTGTTGCTCGTGGCGGGTTGGAATGGGATTTTGTGTCAGAAATTAACTGAACCATGTTTTTTCTATTCAAGTTTTGTTTTATTAATACTTGATTTTTGTACCCCCTCCCCCCCCCCTTGTCTGCGACTCAAAAAATATGTAGGTGCCGATTTTTGGATTTTGTTCGCCCGTGGGTTGCGCTTTCATTTTTTTGCCGTGTATCAGATATTTACTTACTATTAGTGTGGATGTCCTCGGGCGAGGAACCTCGTGAATCACCAGGTGCACGCACGGACGTACATCACGACCCCAAAAGAAACAAACCAACCCCCTGCCTGCCTGCTTGCCACAAACGGCTGTACCCTGTGTACATGTGTGTCTGTCTGCATCTTTTTATCTTTTTGACCGACGACGCAGTTGCTCGGCGCACCAAACGAACGCATCTGGCCGTCGCTGTCCGACCTGCCCAACGTGCGCTCGGGCAAGATAGACATTCTTGGAGTTCCACACAGGTGAGGTGGCATATTTTTTTGTTTAGTAATCAATCGCCGCGCACATCTTGATTTGTTTTTTTTGTCCGGAATTAGCGAGTATGGCGCGGCGCTACGTAGGTGCACGCGCAATTATTGGTAAGGCTAGCTCGCGGCTATACATCAAAACATTACGATGATTTCCTGGTGTGTATTCTTGCGTTAGCTCTATTCGATTTTTCGTGCGGCCGTGAGTTGGCTGTCTATATATAAATTGCCGACTAGTTAGTAGTTGGCTAAGGTGATACAGTAGCTAGGGTCGTGGGTTGGGTGACTATTATCGTTAGTTGGTATTAGTTTGTTAGGTTTTTCTACCGTAACTATTACGGGGTACCATAGTTAATAGGACAAAATATTGTTAGTAAAAATGGTTGAATATATAGGTTTTTGTGTATGCCATAGGTCCTATTAACTATGGTCCCCCGTAATTATGAGTTTGTATTCATTGGCTCTAAATAGGCATCACAGCAACTACAGTAGGGATATAAGTTAACCGACTATATCATTAGTTGGTATAGGTTGGCTAGGTATTACAAAATAGTAGGGCTGTGAGTTGGCTGACCATATTATCAGTTGGTATTACGTGGCTAGGTATTCCTGTAACTAGGGCTGTGGGTCGGCTGACTGTAATTGTGAGTTGGTATTAGTTGGGTAGGTATCACAGCAACTACAGCAGGGCTGCTGACAATATGTAAGTCGCCGGCTACTACTAGCTGTAGTTTTTTTATTGGCTAGGTATTACAGTTTGGTTGCGTGCAGTCCATTTGCGGAGTTCTTTCTGCGCCCTTGTATCTGATTGGTTGGTGCCTTCGTGGCTCAAGTTGTGTGTGTCTTTTTTTTTTCCAATCAAATTAATGAAATACTATACCAGGTATAGAACTACATACTTAGATCACAACCCCTGAGCGTGCTCGGTTGGTGCATCCCTGGCCTCTCAGAGCTCCCACTTCCAAATCGCCTCCTTTCATTACTTGCCGGACCCTTCCAGCAGTTCTTTGTTTTCTCGGTCCTTTCTTCCTTTTTTCTTCTTTCGTTTCGTGTGCGTGCGTGTTCTCCGAGCACGGCATCGCGGGAGGACCCGGCACCGTCGCGGGTGTCAGCGGGTGCTGGCGGGTAGAGGGGGGGTTGCAAGGAGCGCGGTCGCCGCTTTCGTGCCTAGGCGTCGCGTGTGCCTCGAGACACGAGGGATGCATGAACGGGCTTTGTCTGGCTTCGATTTATGATTGTTGATAGAGTATGTACGAGTTTATAAAGGTCGTTCAGGAGGGCAAGATACTATTCAAGCGGTGCTTATTTTTGCGACCACGCTGAACTTGAAAGAAGAAGGTGTGCAGTTTGAACACCAACGTTATCGAGCTGGCGAACGATGGCCACGGTGAGCACCGGGCTTCACGCGGGGCGGGCGACGGGGCTGATTGTGGCAGAGAGTGATACAAGCTTTACCCGGACCGAATCGGTAGCGAGGTGGTCGCGAGAGGGGCGGGCGGCGTACGAGGCTGAGAGAGAAGCTCTTCTGTGCGATTTTTTTCTCTTCTTCTTTTCGACCGGGTGCAAGGTGTTCCAATCAGGCAGCTTTTCATTACTACTTGCCGGACCCTTCCAGCAGTTCTTGGTTTTCTCCATTTCTCTTGGCACGTTCTCTCTTTTTTTTTTCGTCTTTCGTTTCGTGTGCGTGCGTGTACTCCGAGTACGGCACGGCTGGAGAGCCCGGCGCCGTCGCGGGTGTCAGCGGGTGCTGGCGGGTAGAGGGGAGGTTGCAAGGAGCGCGGTCGCCGCTTTCGTGCCTAGGCGTCGCGTGTGCCTCGAGACACGAGGGATGCATGAACGGGCTTTGTCTGGCTTCGATTTATGATTGTTGATAGAGTATGTACGAGTTTATAAAGGTCGTTCAGGAGGGCAAGATACTATTCAAGCGGTGCTTATTTTTGCGACCACGCTGAAGTTGAAAGAAGTAGGTGTGCAGTTTGAACACCAACGTTATCGAGCTGGCGAACGACGGCCACGGTGAGCACCGGGCTTCACGCGGGGCGGGCGACGGGGCTGATTGTGGTAGAGAGTGATAAAATCTTTACCCGGACCGAATCGGTAGCGAGGTGGTCGCGAGAGGGGCAGACGGCGTACGAGGCTGAGAGAGAAGCCCTTCTGTGCGGTTTTTTTCTTTTCTTCTTTTTGACCGGGTGCAAGGTGTTCCAATCAGGCAGAAAATGATTGCACGAGAGGGGACGGGGATTTTTTTTCCTTTCCGAGTTTTCGGTTTCATTTTCATTTTTTTTGCTGTTGAGCCGTGCTGTGCTTTCGCCTTTTGCTGTAGACACGAGAGTATATCGAAAGAAGAAAATAAGTATAGACAGCAGTATCCTACCTGGGGTGTATGTACGTACGTACGACATCCGCGACGCGAAGCGCATATGTGGCATTCGAGCTGGCGTCGGAGCTGTTTTTTCCTGAAGCATGGCGGCGGGACTCTTGGCATTATCAAGTCGCCGGTTTGCAATTACGACCTAAACTCAATCGTGGACCTCTGTCACTTCGCATAAATTGATGTACTTTTTTCCTTCCAGAGCGAGCGTAGCGGGCGGCGTAGGCCGCCCGCGGAGCGAAGCGCCTTGTACTACGTATATACGTACCAGGTGTTAGTCTGATCGAAAAATATGAGGTGCTTTTTTGCCTCATGTGGAAATCGAAATGTGCCTTGTATTTTCGATCATACGAGTAAGTCTGATCGAAACGATAAGGTGCTTTTGTGCCTCCTGTGGAAATCGAAATGTACCTATTACGGGGTGCCGTAGTAAAATAGGACCAAAGATTGTTAGTAAAATTAGTTTTTTTTGTGTACCGTAGGTCTTATTTAATATGGTCCCCCGTGATAATATATTTCGATCAGACTGGTACCAGGTGAGTCGGTTAGTTGGCTTACTTCGCCACCCGACTACTCAAAATAGCCACATCTTTGTCCCGAAATTGAAGAACCGATGTGATTTATTATGAATATAAATATGATCCTTATATTCAGGAACAGAGTTGGTACCCGCGAAACCCAGCCAACTCGCAGCTTTTGTATTAATGAATGCTATAGGGTATACTCATATATATTATATGTATAGCATATATATACATTTCTGGACAGAGTGGTTATGTTGGTATGCCTCGTATGCACTATTACTATAATAATAGTACTGCAGACCAGAGCTGAAGGCAGATTGTTGATTGATTGTTCCCAGTAGCACTATCTGTACCAGGTAGTGCATTTACGAGTTCGCCTGGGTTACGTAGTCAAAGTGGTTGATAGCTCACACTTATGATTCGCTGTATCTACAACTCTCGCCCCCTTTACCTCTCTCTCTTTTTCCCCCCGACCCGCCGGTTGACCCCCACCGCCCCCCCCCCCTCGCCCCCACTCCTCACCCCTCGCACCCGCCAATCCAACCCCCCCCCTCCCCCCTCCCCCTCCTCGCCACGTTTCGTATACCCTCGCTTTACTGCCAATGGCCAATAGGTACAACAACTTGGGGGCGCTTTTGCCCCACGTCAGCAAGGCGGGTGTCGAGCTTCTGAACGAAATGCTCACGTATGACCCCGTCAAACGAATATCTGCCAGGTACGAAATGCTGCCCGTTGGGTATCAGGGTTGTGACCAAAACAGAAACGAAAAGCGCAATCGTAAAATCGTTTTTTTTTTTTTTTTTTCGATTTCGATAAAAACTAGCCGAGGTGTTCGAACAGATTCGAAAAGAGTGAAAAATAGAAATCCAGGCGAAAAGCAACGGAGAGCGCAACCTACTCGGTGCCGTTCGCAACTGTGTGCACACGTGCCGGCAATCTAGCGCTCGGTAGCACAGATACACCACAGCAAGCAGGCAAACGCGACGGCATTTCGATTCCGGGATGTCGCTGGGCCTCCCATGGGGGTGGCGGCGCGTCCAACGCTGACGCCCCGAGATCAAACTTGGAGTTATACCGAGAACGAACTTCCGATCTCGTTCTCGGGTGTATCACCCTCAATTTTCCTTAGACTATGTTCGCTATACTCGTACATGGAACACCTCGTGCCGTTGTTGAGTCACCTGTCTATGAATATTCCACGCATCATCACACAGATCATGAGCTGTCAAAGTACTGTAGATCATGTATTGATGTACCAGGTATGTACCCTGTGTTTTGTCGGTATGAGATGCTGTGGGAGAGCTGTATTACGTAGAAGATCCCCACCACAGGGGCGCAAAAGTGCGCAAGAGCCGTGTCGTGCAGATCCCACCGCGGCAAATGCGATCTGCGTGCGTATATAGGCGTCCGTAGCTCATGCAGACCACATTTCTCTGGGATGTATCTGCTCCGATTTTTTCCCCGGTATTATTGTATGAAATTCTGAAATACGTCAGCTGTGAATTCGACTGATTAAATAGTTGGTACTCAGCTGTGCAAGCTACGTGATACGTCTCGTCTACATCCCATTTTTTACTGAATTTACAAATGGTATGATAAGCCGTTCGCGCGTATTCTGTACCCAGTAGGTGTTCCCTTGTCAAGGATATAGGCCAGTGACTCCCCTGGATGCTGCCCGGGTCAACAGGACAATTTACATGATAGTTCTGCGCACTGATACTTTTTCTTTTTTTTTTCTCATCCAATTCATTATCTTCGCACATCTACTTCTCTCTCCTTCCAACCCGTAACTCAGATCCGGGGTCACATAGCAGGCTCTTCTACCCCCTTCCCGCTACGGTACGTGCCTTCATTTTTATCGCGAGAAGATTTCAGCCTTTTCTTCCCTCGTCGACTCGCATCGAATTGTGCCTACCCACGCTGCAAGGCGCTCTCAACAATTGAATCCTTTTTTTATTTTTTGCAAATAAGGTCAAAGTCCGACCTACCTGGGGCTCGAACCCAGGACTCAAACAAGCAGAATTCGATGTTAACCACTTGAACCACCGGGGCGACCGGCATTTACTATATAACCCCGATACGGGAGGGTAATATGACTTTGCAACATGTTGAGATCTTTTCATTCTACCAGTATGGATTAAACTGTTGAGTTTTTGTCTTGGATGGCTCTAGCTCCGTCGTGTTCTGTTTTTGGGACCCCTCAACGACGAACGACCATACAGAACATTGATAAGCCGCTGGGCATTATCAACCAATTACGAGCAGTATTGGGTAATATCGTGTCGCGCCCCGTGCCGAACGCCTCCTTGACGTTGTACCCCGGGCAGCAGTGTGCGTCAATCACCAATCACCCCCCCCCCCCGCGGTTCAATTACTACACCGGAAATTAAATTAACTCATTGAAGCTGTCGTCTGTATGCAAGTCCGCCCCACAAGCGGTTCTTAGTAGGATGGAGCTCACCCTTCATGCGACTCGCCGGACACCTCACGGCGCTTTGCGCTTGGTGCGAGCAATATCTGCCTGGTCGGCGAAAACCCGACATGCTCCGTCCCGGCATTGTAGGGATGCGAGGGTCTATGGTCCTACGACTACGGCCATGCATGAGATCGAGGACATCTCTCCTATCGAGTACACCCCCCCCCGCGGTTCTTAGTAGGATGGAGCTCACCCTTCATGCGGCTCACCAGACACCTCACGGCACTTCGCGCTAGGTGCAAGCAATGTCTGCCTGGTTGGTGAAAACCCGACATGCTCCGTCCCGCATTGTAGGGATGCGAGGGTCTATGGTCATACTACTACGGCCATGCATGAGATCGAGTACATCTCTCCTATATCGAGTACCCCCCCCCCTCCCCCCCCCCCCTCCCCCACCAATCATCGCGCAGTGGCCATTGCTTTTTTTTTTTTTTTTTTTTTATCGTCAATTTCCCCGGTTGAAACCCCCAAGAGGCTTAATTTCTGACGTACCTAGCTTTTAGTTTGGGTTCAATGAGGCCTCTCTCTGCTGCGGTCAGCGTGGTACTCTCACCCAGGGCTACCACGTACCGTACCCCGTTTGTTTATTTGTTTGTTTTTTTTTGCTTGTTATAAATTGTCAACACGCTGCTGATATATAAAATCAGCTTCGTGCGATGATAACAGACCTTCAACCTCGACATAAGACTCAGCCCACGGCCCACCAATCAACCAACCAACCAACCCGCTTGGTGTCTCGGGCAAGGCCAAAGAGTGTAGATGGGCGTCTCGAATAGTGTCTGGGGCGAGAGCTTGCCGGCGGCGTCCTACGCTCTTCTCCCAAACCTGAAGGAAAAATATATATATATATTTTTGCCATTCGAGACTGATCGAGAAGTTTTGAAATCTGTTTTCTGCGCACCAGCGGCCGATTGGTTTTGTCATCATACACCTGTCCAGCGCCCGCCAGATGTCACCCCCATGGTTGGTGAGTCGGAGCTCCTAACGAGCGCGCCCCGTCAGATTTTATGACGCAATTCTTTTGTCGATCGATGTCTGTCGAGGACTCGGAATCTCAGCGCTTAGAACTGAACATCCACCTCAGTTTTTCTGAAGCCGATGTTGTTAGCCCAGCGTCTGCCCCATAATTGTTTTGCCGGGTGTTTTTCAAGAGTTTGGAACCTTTTGACCGATGGTGAATCGTGCTCATATACGAGGTATAGCAGAGCTTGTTCTGAAAAATATATGGGGGGTGTCTTTGAGATTCGTTTTTTTTTTTTAATGGAAAGTGTGCGTTTCCGTTGGCATATTGGTGAGTCTTTTGTATTATTAACGTTAATAGTAGGGTATTGAATGTGTTGATATGCGTATCCTTTTTTCCCCTATATGTTCCCCCACGCATGATCTTTCGCACCAGCCAAGCACTGCGGCACCAATACTTCCTCAACAAGCCCTTGCCCAAGAGCCCGGACGTGATGCCCACATTTCCGACAAGGCATGGCCCGGTGAGATACGGCAGTATGAGACGCCAATTGAGAAATTGAGAGATCGCTTCAAGAAACGGGTGCAATACTTGAGAGATTTGGATTTAGGATCCCGGTGAGACTTAACGGCCGACACCAATAAACAAATCGGGACATTAATTAAGAAATTCGGTACTCGGCACCACTTGAGAAATTGAGACAACATAAGAAAACTTCAGTATTTTGAAGTTGATAGCCCGGTGAGATAGCAGTGTGCGATACCACCTAAGAAATTGGCACATCACTTGAGACACCACTTGATAAATTGAGACAACATAACAAGACTGCAGTAGTTTGAAGTTGGTAGCCCGGTGAGATAGCAGTATGCGATACCCACCGAAGAAATTGGTACATCACTTAAGAAACTGGGAGATCGCTCAAGAAATTTGGACGTCACTTGAGAAAATTCGTGGTAAAAGCCCGGTGAGATGTACTGTAGTATGCGGCACCAATTAAGAAATCGGTTCATGACTCGAGAAGTTCGGTACGCGACGCCAATTGAGAAATTGGGACAACTAAAAAAGTTGCCAAATTTGGAGTCACTATAAACCCTTCTAGGCCCCTAGTCCCGTTTTGGGGACAAACTACTTATAATTTGAGTGCTTCGTCCCCACATATGGGACTGCAGTGCTAAAAGGGTCAATAGCCCCGTGAGACGCAGCCGCCACTTGAGAAATTGGGACATCACTTGAAAAAATGGGAGCCAGCAGCCCGGTGATATGCAACACAGCGTTAAGCGGTACCACTTAAGAATTGGAACAGCACTTAAGACACTATTACGGGGGACCATAGTTAATAGGACCTATGGTACACCTAAAAACCTATCTATTTATCCGTTTTTACTAACAATATTTGGTTCTGTTAACTAAGGTCCCCCGTAGTAGGCGTTTCTCATTTTTTGGCTCGAGTTGTGCTCGAAACTTCAGAGCATATCTGAATACCGTTTTGTTTGTTTGTGCTCCTGTTACTGTTTATGGTGCTGGCGGTGTTTTTCTTGGTAACTTCGTTGTTGTTGTTGCTGTTGCTGTTGCTTGTGCTGTTGCTGCTGTTGCCATTCGGTGGCCCTCTGCTCTTTTCCGTCATCGTTATTAACCCTTTTAGAACCGCAGTCCCATATGTGGGGACAAAGCACTCAAATTTCAAGTAGTTTGTCCCCAAAACGGGACTGCGGTTCTAAAGGGGTTAACAGCACTTTTTTTGTTTTTTTTTGTAGGTGTCTTCGTCGTCGTTGCTCCTTGTGCTGTTCGTTGCTGGTGACATTTGGTGGTAGCTCTTCTCTTTTTCCGCGCCGTGCTTGGCCACCAAATGGCAAATAGCATGTGGAGTACATACATACTTCGATGTGCTGTAGTTGTTTTTTGCGTTCATACGCTGTTGTCGGCGACTTGGCTGTCAACAGCAGCAGAGAGCTTACCACATGATTTCGAGGAGATGATTGGCACCACTCTTTTTTTTTTCTAGTCCGTCCCTTTTATTTGCCGCGCTCTTCTTGCTCCTGTTCCCTCCCACTGTCGTCGTGACTCAGACACGGGGTCACGTAGCATCAGGCTCCCCCCCCCCCGCCCCCACTACGCACGGAACGTGCCTTGATATTTTTTTTTCCCGTCGCGAGAAAGGGCTCAGCACGTTTCCCCCCCCCCCCCGTCCGCTTGCGTCGAAATGTGCACGAGACAGAGGGACCACCTCTCCGGTCTCGTAAATATATAAGAACCGCTTGGTCTTCATGCTTGTGTACAAACGGTGCTTACGTTTCCGCCCACAGTGGCAATTAGGGCCAATGGCTGCGGTTGGGTCTGTTCGTCTCTAACACAGATGGTGGTCCCCAACCATTGCCTCGAGTATCGTGGTACCAACATAAGCTATATCCTCATCAATGAACTCTTGCCGATACCGCACCCACCGATCCAAACAACCATCCCTCGATCCTTTGAGGCGTTTACGGCTCTTTTTTTTATTGGTATTTTGTTTTTTCTTTGAAGCCCTGTTTGCTTTGCTGTGTACGTTTTTTTTTCCTGCGGGGGGGGGGGGGGTGGTCTAGAGCTGTGGGCCGCTGGCTAGAGTTCGCGGCTCGATGGGGACCGTAAAATCAATCGATTTGATTGGTTGGTTTGTAGTCTGGGAGGGGGGTCGGGTTGGTTGGTTGGTTGGTTGGTTGGTTGGTTGATCGGTGTGTTGGTTGATTGGTTTACCGGTGTATTGGTTGTCTGGTTGATCGGTGGCTTGGTTAGTTGGTTGATCGGTATATTGGTTGTCTGGTTGATCGGTATGTTGGTTGTCTGGTTGATCGGCATATTGGGTGTGTGGTTGATCGGTATATCGGTTGTCTGGTTGATTGGTTGTTTGGTTGGTTGCTCGATGGTTCGAATGACTGGTTGGCTGAACGGCCAGTCGATCGATTTGATTGGTTGGTTGGTTGGTTGTATGGCAAGAGAGATGAGTTGGTTAGTTCGCTGGCTGACCGGTATTGGTCGGTTGATTAATCGGGTGGCCTACTTGGTTGGAGGATCGATCATCATTCGATTGATCACTTGTTTTTGATAGATGGGCGGATTGACCGATTGCTGTTCGATCGGTCGGTCGACTGGTTGGTTGATTGATTGATTGATTGATTGATTGATTTACTGAATGATCGATTGGCCGATTCATTGACCGCACCTCCAACCACCCCGTGCATGTATTCTTTGGCTTTCATATCCCCCCCCCCCCCTCGCGCAGGAGCCGGCGAAAGCGCATGTGCAAACTCAGTTCAACGGAAAACTCCGGCCGTCATCCTTGACAACGACCACCGCCTCCACCACAACGGCGACAGCGACCACAATGACAGCAGCGGTGTTCGGTAGGGGAAGCGAGGCCCTTGCTGGAGATAGGCCTGACGCGGGCGGGGCTTCCTCTGTTGTCGTCGTCAATAGCACCAGCGTCGGCAGCAGCAGCAGCAGCAGCAGCAGCAGCGGCAGCGTGGGTGCCGGCGGAGCACACAGAGAAGCGGAATGGGAAGGCGTGAATGAAAAGAAGGGGGGCGGGGTTGGGGCGGGGAAGAAGAGTAGCAGCGTCCCTCTCCTCAAAAAGCCGAAGCGATAGCAGTAGCGGTACGAGCAGTAGTGGATTTTTGTGATTTTTTCATTTTCCAGCACAGCAGTGCCAGACCCCTCATGAGAAAAAGGAAAGCTGACCCAGGCTGGGCTTCTTATTTATGAATGGGGTGTGCGTGGTACATACTCCACCTTCAGTTTAACTGCTGCCGAATTTCTTCCCCTGTAAATATCAGCCTGACTGTCTTCGTTGCTGTTTTTTTCATTATTACGGGGGACCATAGTAAATAGGACCAACTATTGTCAGTAAAAATAGGGAAACATATAGGTTTTTGCGAGTACTGTAGGTCCTATTTAATATGCCCCCCCGTAAAAGGTGTCGTGTTCTACTGTAGACCCTGTTCATACTGCCGCTGTGTGCCATCAAGGTAGTTGCCGTGTTTTATTGTGTGTTTGTGTATTGTACGTCTAGAGGGTGGCGTCTTTAGGCACTACCAGGTACATTTTTGTGATGCCTGGTGATTTTAAATGCGGTGGCAGTGGCAGCAGCGATGCGTAGGTTCTGGGCTACTATTACGGGAGGCCATAGTTAACAGGACCAAGTATTGTTGGTGTAAATAGCGAAGTATATAGGTTTTTGCGTGCACCATAGGTCCTATTAAATATGGTCCGCCGTAATAGTTGTTTGGTTTATCCTGCCTATGTAACATGGAAATCGAATACGAAACCCGCAGTATATTGGGTTCCCTGCGGCGCCGGGTCTGAATGTGTCCGTCCGACTCGAAAAGGGCCATGAAACGGGACGCCATTGCACTCTGTTTTGCCTAAATGTGTCGTCCCGACTCGAAAAACATATTGTATTAGTGTTCCCCTTGCCATCCGACAATGTACAGCACGATCTTCAACATTGATCACTCATAACTTTCCCGAAAGAGGAAAAACCTCGGAAACAAAATTTTATATCACAAAAGGTTGCGCACATACCGAAGGGTTGTCCGTCCGTCAATTGTGAGTCTATTTTAGGGGGAGATACGTTTTTTCTTTCTTGCTGATTTTTTTGTCTTCCCATTTATTACCTCCGCCCTTCTCTTCGCTCTCTCTCTCTCCTACGTACCAGGTACGTATTACGGGGGGACTATAGTAAACTGGACCAAATATTGTTGGTAAAAATAGGGAAATGTATAGGTTTTTGTGTGTACCGTAGGTCCTATTTAATATGGTCCCCCGTAAATCGTCGTAACCGAGATCCGGGAGTCACATAGTGGGCTCTTCTTTACCCCCCCCCTCCCCTGCCCACTACGGTTCGTGCCTTCCAAATTTGTCGCGAGAGGACGCCAGCTCGTTCTTGCCTGCAACAAGCCTGTATATACCTGGTATAGTCCACTCGTGTTGAATTACATTTTGTCTGGTATCGAGTAATACGCCCTTGGAAAGGGGGGCGAGAAACTGGCGGCGCACAGCTTCAGAAGAAGCAACAGCCCAACCCGTTCGTCACGACGTGATTTTGTGTTTTCCGACTCATGAAACCCCCGAGTAAGTTTGTACCCAAAAGTATCACACCTCGCTCAGATCAAAGGATAACTTACTTGCAGCAGGTCGTGATCCACGTAGATATTTCGGCGGCGGCTTGATCCCTGATTATTACGATCTGCCCCACAGGCAGATCATGTTTGTGTACGACACTGGGTGTTTTGAGTGCATGTTTGCTTGGGTGGAAGATCTGGGTGATGCAGTTCTTTTTGGACACGTCCCACAACGGCACATTAGGTGGATGATCTGCGGTTGGCAGATGAACTACAGCGGGCAGATGATCTACAGCAAAGATGTCAGGAGACCCCCCTTTCACTTTATGACAGAACAGCAATTTTTCCTTCGTATTACACCAAACTACTACCGGTAAGTTTTAGTACGGAACACTCGGCCCTACGTCCTTGACAGCGCACGTTTTGCGTTGCTTGACGCGTCTCTTGGCATCTTTGATTTACAGTAACCAGATGATCTACAGTAGGCAGATGATCTACAGTAGGCAGATGATCTACAGTGGGCAGATGATCTGCCATGGGCAGATGATCTGCAGCAGTGAGGCAGATGATCTGCAGCAGTGAGGCAAATGATCTGCAGCAGTGAGGCAGATGATCTAAAGCAGGTGTTATTACATGATCTACAGTAGGTAGGCCCGTGATCTGTCCGACTTGTGCAAAGTGTGATGAAAGTCAACAGCACCGTCAACGCGAACGACAAACAGGCAAACAGCGACAACAACAACAGCAGCCGAGAAGACTGCCACAACAACAGCACAGAGGGGGGGGAAAGAATGCGCCGAGGACATATCTTCGAGCAGAGAAGGAGTGGGCAGCCCCCAAGCAACCCCTCCGGCGAAGGAGGGGGCGTCCGAGGGGGGGGGGGGGGGGGGCGTACTCATTTGTTGGTTGCCTTAGTCATTTGACCATTGCCCACGCTTCCCATAAAAAAACGGATGGGGCGGGGAAGGGGGGTGCTGCTGCTAACCCCCCCCGCCCCCCCCCCCCGAGATGATCACCATCTCTGGTTCTTGTTTTCGACGAGAGAGTGGTGGCAGCTTCGGCCGGGGGAAAAGCACGCAACGGGCGACAAAAAAAACAACCTACCCCTAAGTGTGGTGAGCTTAAGCTTTATTTTTACCAATCCGTCGGAGGATAAAAAAAAAAAAAAAAAAAAAAAACCTTTCTCCACTAGAACATGCGAGATGTCCGGCCAGAGAGGCTAGCCATTCACAGATGCGACATCTCACGCCAGAGCACAGGTCATTCAGAAACAAATGCGATTTCTGACCCTAGCTACGTAGGGGTGGCAACCTATATACTGTATGTACGTTTTCTCAGGCTCTTCGCTTCACCTGATTAGAGTATAGGAGCGGTGTATCTTTTTTTCTTGGTTTTCCAAGGAAAAAAAGCAGGCGTTCAGTCTGAGCCAAACCCCGCCTGCTGAGGTGCCGTCTGTGCCGGTGCCGACTGGTCTCTCTCGACACTCGCACCAACTCCAACTGCGACTTCACAGAGAAAAAGACAAGAAAAACTGAGAACAGCGCTCGAATCCATTTCCATCGAGGGCAATAACAATAACAACATAGTATAGGAGCGGTGTACCTCGCCCAAAAAACTGGTTTTTGAGAATGTACGTAATCAAAACCCGACAAACAAATCCCAAACCCCTAGGTGTACCATACCATGAACAATGTAAAAAAACCCTACCACAGCAGTAGTCACATTCCAACGATATTGGGTCAACCATTTTAGGGCGGCAGTCCCGTTTGGGGGATAAACCACTCTATTTCCAAGTGCTTTGCCCCCGAAACGGGACAGCAGTACCAACAAGGGTTAAGGGGCCCGGTCGGTCAGAAACATTTGCCTCTTAAGGCAAAAGAGTGCTTCGTACTTCTATCGGACCGCGCGGTCAAATGCGATATCTCGCGCTATAGGAGTCGTTCAAAAATGCGATATACTTCGTATCACGCGAAGCAGAGGAGATTTTCACGACTTGGATGTATCACGGGGCCAGAGCAGTCCCCGACAAATTCGGCACCTGGTGTACAGGCCAAAAACGAGCAGTAGGCCGGGGTCAAAATCATCGTCGAGTATTGCCGCCCCTGCCTGTGGGAGCGGCCACACCAGAAAACGAATCCTTCATTTGACGCTGCCATCCACACACATGCAAGAGCCCGCCTCGCAAGCGGTTCTGAGTAGCATGCGGCCGGCCCTTCATGCGACACGCACGACACAACCCCCAGGCGCTTCGCGCTTGGTGCAAGCAAATGTCTACTGCCTGGTCGGTGAGAACCCGACGTGCTCCGTCCCGGCATCGGAGGGATGCGAGGGTGTGTGGACACGCACGCGACTACGGCCATGCATGAGATGAGTACACCCCCCCCCCCCTCTCCCCCCCCCCCCCCCGCCGCCCACCCTGTGTCTCCTATACCCACAAAACACTCACTGGAACGACAGACTGCTACCGTAGTAAAATGCGTTTTTGATTAACTAAACGATTTCACTCGCTAAACGATTTCACTCGCTGAGCTCTTGGACCAAACGTCGTCGCCCTCATCTTGTAGAAACGGCAACACGAGGTCTCATACGTAGCAGGCCTCTCTCCCCCCCCCCCCCCCCCCACCCCCCGCTCCCATTCACGCTACGGCTGTGCGTATAGTCGGCGTTTGCTTTTACCGCACGATGGGGTCAGCCCTTCCTACGCACATCGACTGTCTCAGAACTCATACGTACACGTTTCGGGTACGTATGTATGCACCAGAAATGTTAGTACACCGTACTGTATACCAAACTCTCCCCGCTCCCCCCCGTCTCGGAAGGGATGCGTGGTCAATGCGGTCGAATGACTAAGGTAAGCAACAAACGAGTACGCGCCCCCGTCCCGCCCTCCCCCCTCCCCCCCCTCCGCTCCCTCCCCCTCATCTGTCTCCAAAGGGATGAGGGCCCAACGGTCAAATGACTAAGGCAAGCAACGGATGAGGACGCCGCCCCCCCCCCCCCCCCCCCCCCCCTCCTTCATATGAGTACCTCACGGTGCTTCGCGCTTGGAGCAGGCAATATTGCGCTACCCGTACCGGGGCGTTCCGTACGCGGTTCTTCAGAGGGAAACACGATGGGCAGCACTGTGGATCCCAGAATGGTACTTTCCCAAAACCAGAAGTGCTCCGTCCCGACATTGTAGGGAAGCGAGGGGTCTATGGTCATGCGACTACGGCGATGCATGCCATTTAGTACACCCCTCCCCCCGTGAAACAAGGCGCGCGGGGGGGGGGGGGGGGGGGGTGGGGGCGGCGAACACAACAATTGCTTGCCGCGATTCCAACACAAAAAAATACGACAAAAAAAAAAGAAAGAGGAACGGGGGGGGGGGCAAGGAGAGGCCTGTGCATAGTCCGTGGCTCAGCTTCCCACAGCATGGGTTGAAACACACTTGACCTTTGCCCTAACCCCGCTAATTCCTCACTTTCTTCTCAAAGTTCTCGGAAATTTCTCCGAGTGAGAAAGCCGCGATGAGGGCAATACAGCAGTAGTATGGACTTTCAGACCGTTTCGTCGAAGTTGTGCCAAGCCGTGACACACTACGTGCCGATTCACTATTGCCTATGAGCAAAGAGATCGAGCGAGGGAGGGAGGGAGGGAGGGAGGGAGGGGGGGAGGGGGGGAGGGAGGGAGGGCAGTGATCTCCGGTTTTTGGCTCGGCAGCTCAGTAGACCTCAACGTGCCACTGCTTCTTGTTCTTGAGCTCCTTCAGCTTATCATCCCACGAGATACCTCGCTCGCTCGACACCCTGGCCAGCATGTCGGTGATGCCAGGCATCATACCCTGCGCAGTTCGATTCGAATGACACCGCGGCCAGACATACGGGCGAGGGTGGGGGTGGGGCGGGGATGAGGGCGAGGGGGTTGGTGGGGGTTGGCCGAGGGGGGGGGGGGGTACTCATTTGTTGCTTGCCTCAGTCATTTGGCCTTAGTCATTTGACCATTGACCACGCATCCCTTGCGAGACGGAGCATGTTGTGGGGGGGGGGGGGGGGTACTCGATACCTGGTATCATTCATGGCCGTAGTCGTATGGCCGTAGACCCTCGCATCCCTACAATGCCGGGACCGAGCGGGTGTTCGCCGACCAAGGCAGACATCGTTCGCACCAAGCGCGAAGCGTCGTGAGGTGTTGGGCGAGTCGCACGAAGAGTGAGAGCTGCATCCTACTAAGAAAGGTGAGCACATGTATACGCGTTCAACTACCAGCAGAGACGGGGCGCACGCTTTTTTATGCGGCAAGGGTGCCCCCGCCATTTTATGGAAGGGAGGGAGGGAGGAAGGCTCCTTTCCTCACACTCTCGAGGAGCCTCTCCCTGTCTCACCCCAGAAGAAAATGCCTTCTTTTTTTTTTCAAGAAAACAAAAAGTACCAAACAAAAAAAAACCTTGGTGAGAAATTCAATCAATTCCTGGCCTATGTTCTGTAACGAAAGTTATTGAAGAAAAAAAAAACACGATGTTGCGTACCGCTACGGGGGACCAGAGTAAAAACAGGACCAAATGTTGTTGGTAAAAATAGCGAAATGTATAGGTTTTTGTACGTACCGTAGGTCCTATTTAATATGGTCCCCCGTAATACAGACGTATATATCCGTCTCGCGGCCGGCCGCGACCGCTTTCTGCCGACATCCCCCCTGGGCGTGTCTTGGCATCTTCAGCCTCTCCCACCCCCTTCGCCTTTGCCCCGTCGGGTTACGTTTGTGAAACTTTCGTCCCTATGCGAACATATCTCTTGGTACGAGCACTTTCTGGCAAAACGCGAAGTAGTCGACACGGGAAGCCCGGCCGGACACATTGGTTGAAGTCAGGGCGCGATCCGTGCCCCTGGGGGCGCGTGGCAGGCCCTCAAAGTGTTTTCGTTTTGGCGGGAGTGGTCTCAAAGGCTCATTCTTATCGGAGAGCATTTTTTTCCATAATTTCCAATGTGTGGAAACAATTGGAGACACGTATCAATATACGGAGGCGTTCTGTCACTATTCGTGAAATTCTCCCAAGAAGCAAAAAAATCAAGTCCGTTAGGCTTCACATATTTGGAGAAAAAAAACAGGAAAATATGGAAGATTGAAAAATTGCGCGAAAAAAATGTCGAAATTATGGGGGGAAAAAACAGTGCGATAAGAATGACCCTCTCGGTACGAGAGGCCTTATTTTGTGCATACGTACCGGTAAAATGTGGTCAGCTTTTAGCCCTTTCACGAGCACACAGCCCAGACGTGTACCAGGTAGTTAAAAAGACAACAGGCAGAGAGGACGACGTTACAACGCTGCCGCCCACAAGCACTCGCAGCAGGCAACATCGTGCGTGTGTGACACACCCCTCTACACCGCGCTGCTGCGGCTATCACGGGGGACCATAGTAAATAGGACCAAATATTGTTAGTAAAAATTGCGAAATGTGTTGGTTTTTGTGTGTACCGTAGGCCCTATTTAATAGGGTCCCCCGTAATAGTAGTTCTGTTTGTCGGAGCCTGCGGTCCGTAATCCACCATCTACCTGTCTTTGCTGCTGCTGTGTGACGGACCCACGCTAACTCTGGAAGGAAACGTAAGCACCGTTTGGATCGAATCTTGATACGCCAACGGCCCTTCGATTTCCTACGGTTTTGTGTTTCTTGCCCCGAGCACACACCAGGCCATCCACCACTGCTGTAGACAGCAGAAACAATGGAGACTTTCTGCGATAGGGATAGGGGTTCACCCTAGTTTTTCTGAGGCTCGACACTCACTTGAGGAGCTCCTTACTAATAACAAGTCACCCGAAAACTGACTTCGGCAAAAGTCAAATTGCATCCCTTGGAATAATCCCATGGCCCGAGTATACAAAAAAAGCTATTTTTCGAAACAAGATTGGTACTGCGACGATTTTGGGTTAAGGAGCGCCCCGTCATCCAGATTTTTTTGTTAGCGCAAATAAGCCCCGTCATCCGCACTACTGCCATGTACCATGGATGTTTTCGTCCCCAAAGAAGAAGGCGTAGTCCTAAAGCGGTCTACATGTCTCTACTATTGCGGGGGACCATAGTAAATACCATGGTAGGACCAAATGTTGTTGGAAAAAATAGCGATATATGTAGGCTTTTGTGTGTACCATAGGCCCTATTTAATATGGTCCCCCGTAATAGTATGTACAACAGCAGCAACACGCAGATATTCAAAAAAACGCCGCAATGTTGTATCATGTGCATGTCTGTGCGTACATACATGTGCAGATATTTCATAACGTCGTAATTTTGTATCACATTCATGCTGTACGGTTTTCGATTCGTCCTTGGGCCACCCCCCTAGACATGCCCCGGGGGGGGGAACCTTGTAATACCCATCTCTCTTTCTGCGTGGTGAATTCATACCTGGTGTAAGGTGTAACGGCTTCCTTTTCGCGGGATAACTACTGTATCACAGCAGTGGTACACTGCCGTGCAGCATTTATTATTAGTACTGCTGCAGTAATTGCTACCTGGTACTATTAATAGTGTCGGCAGAGACGGGCCCGAGAGGATAAAACCTACAGATACATCCGTAGACTGCTCTTGTGTCCAGGGACTGAGGCTCTCCGCTGGGGCGAAAAAATCAGACCAAAGAACAGGGCAATTTCAGAAATGATGATTGATACCTGGTAACGTCAGATTGAGAACTGAGAAAAAATCAATTTGCTGGTGAATCAAGAATCTCGGAAAAGCGCCTGAGACCTGAGAGAGAGAGAGAGAGAGAGACTGGTAAAGGAACACCAGGTATCGCAAACGAGCCTGAGAGAGATACGGGACTACTGCTGCGTCGTCAAAGCGTTTGCACGATGAGGTCGAGGACTAAACACCAGAAAGCCAGGAGCCTGACAAAGGTTAGCGCGGCGAATCAGACTGCTGTGGCTGCTGACACCCTCGGCATCTCGCCTCCATCCTGCAACACATTCCCGAACTACGTGGCATTGATCGGCTTCCTTGATCCCGTACGTACCTGTCTATTACGGGGGGCCATAGTTAATAGGATCTATGGTGTACATAAAAACCTAAATATTCAAGCATTTTTACTAACAATATTTGGTCCTGTTAACTATGGTCCCCCGTAATAGTTGGCATTGCCCTTCTTCTTGCAGCGCTTGGCCTTGCCTTCATCCTGTACGTGATCAGATCTCGAAATACGAGTTACACCGAAATATGTTTTCCTATTCGAAGCACGGGTGCCGGCGGACGCCGGCACCCACGCGGAGCCCTTGTAGGTATGACGTCTGGTACGATGTAGGGTATGAATATCGTAAGTATATCGACCGCTATTATTAGGAGTAGGTAATCACCTTTAGCCCGCAGAAGTAGATGTGGGCACCGTTGTCAAGGCGCTCGAAGATCTCGTCGGCGTACTCTTCCACCTTGTCTTGCACGTACATCTTGCCCCCCCCCACGTTCACTTGCTCGCGAGAGAGAGCTAGGTCATACCTGTTCCAAGGATATAACAGCAGCACGGTTATTAATAGTATACTCGCACCAATAATACAGTATACCGCGTGTTACAATACTACATACAGCACAGTATACGACGTATGCGTTTGGGTGTTCGAACGAGAATCGAGTTCGACGCGACGCGACGCCGATCAACAAAACAACTGATCGTACTCGATACGATCTCGACATTTTTCTACACCCGAAGCCTTTGTTCAGTGTCAGCACTACAAAAAAATTGGGGGGGGGGGGGCAAAAAACGTTCGAACAAATACGATGTATACATCGAAAGTTCGATGTTTCGACAAAATCGAAACGTTCGAGGCACCTGCATCCAACACTACCAGGTGTGCGGCAGCACCCTGCTCCCACTCAGTGGTATAGATATTAAGCCGCCGGAGGCCGCGAGGGCGAACGCGAAGCACGAACCGTAATCGTGTGGGTTTGCAAATAGTGCCGCAGCTCTAGCGTTGCAATTAGCGCTGCCCACCGGCGAGAGTGCTACGCGAAACTCCACCAGGTGTATAACAGGCTATATAGGCTCAAAGTTTCTCCAGAATGGTCGTCCCCATGACGCTTCAAAGCGTTGCTCAGGTTAGGTGCTTCAAAGCATTCCTCACGTTGGGTGCTTCAAAGCGTTGCCCAGGGTAGGTGCTTCAAAGCATCTATGAGGTTAGGCGCTTCAAAGCATTGCTCAGCTTACGTGCTCCAAAGCCTTGCTCAGGTTGCAGGTGATTCAAAGCGTTTCTCAGCTTAGGCGCTTTAAAGCATTGCTCAGGCCAGGCGCTTCAAAGCCTTGCTCAGGCCAGGCGCTTCAAAGCGTTGCTCAGGTTATGTGTTTCAAAGCGTTGCTCGGGTTACTAGAAGCTTCGTGTCGATGGGCTCACACTGCTGTACAGTATACACACGAAGCATGCCAACAATCTGGGAGATCAACAATTTCACGCGATTACGGAGGACCATAGTAAAAAGGACCAAATGCTGTTACTACGGGAGACCATAGTTAACAGGACCTACGGTATACATAAAAACCTATATGTTTAACAATTTTTACTGACAATATTTGGTCCTGTTAACTATGGTCCCCCGTAATAGAAAAAAAATGCGAAATATACAGGTTTTTGTGTTTATCGTAGGTCCTATTTTGATATGGTCCCCCGTAATAGGTACCTGTATATTTTATACCCGTGTTACGTGAGAATCTACGGCTATTTCATGCCGAAAAGTATGTTTTGCTCAGCGAGGGACGCCACTCTAAAAAAATCTTACCAGGTATCACCCTGTCCCCATATAAAATTACCGGTTGTACACTAATATTCAATACAAACGGTTCCTATATTTCGGGACGGAGCGGAATATCATACACCCGGGTAGTCTTAAAAACCCTTTTAGGGCCGCGATCCCGTTTGGTGGACAAACCACTTAGAATTTGAGTGGATTGCCCCCAAAACGGGACCACAGTTTGGCCTAAAAGGGCGATGCAGGGCACGAACATGCTCGACTACCATACGTACACACAAAATCTGACTCTATTTTCACCTTTTTTTTTTTCTTCTAAAACGAGAGTACAGTCCCAAAGCGGTTGGCCGCTGCCGCGTACTACAACTACTGTACCTGGTAAATATTTTTGTGGAATTAAAAGAAGAAAAAAAATAAAAAATGGTTGGGTCTCGCCTGAAGTTGAAGGGGAATCGCCTGACCATCGTCATCCAATCGTCGTGGTAAAGCAACCCGTCCGTTGTCGCCACCCCCAAAAAAAGCCACGCAACTCCCGTGAACGCCCTGCGGATGTTGACAGAGGAGGAGGAAGGAGGAGGAGGAGGAGGAGGAGGAGGAAGAGGAGGAAGGAGGAGGAGGAGGAGGAGGAGGAGCAGTAGAGAAACGGTCTCAGGGCTGAAAATCGCAAAGCCGATGGATTGGATTCGACCGAATATTCGATTCAGTCGACATCGGAAAACGAAAAATCGTCATATGGTTGCGATGGTTTAGCGATATATGAACAACGTCCTATACCGGCTACATTTGCCCATTCACCAGCCTAGGGGGGGGGGGGGGGGGGGCATGCTCATTGTCATGCATGGCCGTAGTCGTATGACCATAGACCCTCATCCCTATATAAGCCGGGACGGAGTACGACGGGCTTTCATCCAGCAAGCAGACATTGCTTGCACCAAGCGCGAAGCGCCGCGAGGTATTCGGCGAGTCGCATGAAGGGTGAGCTGTATCCTTCTAAGGACCGCTTGTGAGCCGGACTCACGTATGGATGACGTACTTCAATGGATTGACTTATTTTCCGGTGTGGCCACTTCCGGAGACAGCAATGATGGTACTATGTAACTTCCTCGTGGGTGCCTTACCATGAACACTACGTGACACGATCATTCCCCTTGAGCGGAATAAAGGTTCCCCACTCCGCACGAATAATCTAATTCGATCGCCGGCTGTGACCGACCGCCAAAAAAAACAAGACTACCAGACGGGGGAAAGGGGAGGGGGGGGGGGGGGTGATTGGGGTCCACCCGTGCCCGGCTGGCTTCGTTCATCCCGTTTCACTCAAAATTCGACTTATCGGCTAGCAGGCTTGTAATTTTCGGGGTGCATATACGCATACGCGGCTCATTTTTCAAAATTCATGTACGAAGGACAAGCCTTGAGACTCGACATAAACAAAGCACAGCCTCGTTTTCGCTTGAAACTGCCACTTTTTTTTAGGACACGTCAACTGAAAGATGAGCATTTTTTCAGAACGTATCTTACAGATTGCGATTCTCGAAAGCTGGTATGGACGCCTGCCTCTCCGAGAGTAGCCTAGCTTGCTCCAAGAAAGAGCCGGCTTGGGCTTACACAGGGGGGAAAAATCTGATTCGAAAGAAAACACACAAACTTTGTTTTGGCAACCCCAAAATGAAAAAAAACGAAAAAAATTCTTGTATGAAAAACGACCTCCTGAGGTTGACAAAATTGCCCTAAAATTATCGCCCTACTCCGTAAAACACCACTCCTTTTACCTTGCGGCGGGTGTATCTTCCTCGAAGAGTCGCTGCAAGAAGCCTCGGTAGGGAGCGATCCCCGTACCGGTTCCCACCATGATCACGTCGGCCTCCGGGGTTTCCTCCGGCATAAGCATTATCTTCCCGCTGGGGCCGGTGAGGGTCACCTCCTGCCCTGCCCCCGCCGTGCACAAAAAGTTCGAGCACACGCCCTGTTCCGACAAAAAAACAACCCAAGGGGAACAAACCCCCCAATCAGGACTAAACTCTCGTTTTGGGAAGAAAATTACTTGGAATTAGAGTTCAATACATGCTCATGTGCAGTGCTGTCATTACAGTAGCATGTAAAAGGGTCAAAGGGGTTTCACCGATTTCGCGTCCTAGGGAGGGGAGGGGGGGGGCGGGGGAGGGGGGGCGGGGTGCCACATGGTCATGCATCGCCGTAGAATGTCAAAATACCATACATAGACCCTCGCATCCCTACAATGCCGGGATGGAGAACGTCGGGGTGGGAGGGGGTGTATGTACTCCAAAAAGTATCATGAGAGGGGGCGGGGGGGGGGGGTACTCGATAGGAGAGGTGTACTCGATTTCATGCATGGCCGCAGTCGTCGTATGACCATCATGCGGGTGGGGGGGGGGGGGGGTGTACTCGATAGGAGAGATGTACTCGATCTCATGCATGGCCGTAGTCGTCGGGGAGGGGGGGGGGTACTCATGTCATGTACGGCCGTTGGGGCGGGGGGTGGGGGTGTACTCGATAGGAGAGATGTACTCGATCTCATGCATGGCCGTAGTCGTCGGGGAGGGGGGGGGGGGTACTCATGTCATGTACGGCCGTTGGGGCGGGGGGTTTACTATTGCCACTCATGGCAGTAGTCGCGTGACCACTGGGGCAAACTCATTTCGTTGCTCGGCTTGGCCATTCGGTCATTGACCACGCATCCCTTTCGAAGAGGAGCACCGTTCTTACTCCTGACGGAGGTAGGCGCACATACCTTCCAACATTCGGTCGGGGGCTCACTACTGCAAGCTTTTTTTTTTCATCTAACATATATATATATTTTTGGTTGCTCATCTCATCCCCCCTCGCTGTTTCGCCTTCCGTGGGCACCATCCGTCTCCCCTAGGATAGCGATAGTTTCGTCTCGCTCTTTTCGAATGGACGAAACTTCTCCATCTCACGTTAGTCAGTTTTCCTCGCTCCTCCTCCTACACATTCCCGCTTCTCTCTTGGATATTTCACATCCGTTAAGGAGGGGGGGGGGGGGGGGCAAATAAAAAATTGGCCGCGAAGTCGATTTGAAAGCCGTAAGACTACGAATAAAAAATAGTCCCATCCAACTTCCAAGCAGTTTGTGACGAAAACATGTCGGTGCATCTGGACATAAATGAAATGAGCGCTATATACTACTTATATTTTATGCACCAACCGTCCTTATGTTTCCGTACAGAGCGGTTTAAAATAGTACTGAAAATAAAACAGGAAACATACACGTGATGAATACGTAGCGGTGTAACCTAGGGGGATACACACGAACCAACACACAGCAAAATTAAGCCATCAAGTGAAGACACACCAAACCCAGGAAAATATTTTACGAATTCGCCGTCATACCCATATAGCAACATAAAAATACACTATATATAGCAACAACACCAACCAACCAAGCACGCACGAACACAACCAACCAACTATCTATAACCACAAACATTGTCAAGCACAGAACGACACCTTTCTCGCTCCCTCTCAAGTACGCCCCACACGCGGTTCTTAGCAGGATGCAACTCACCCTTTCATGCGACTCGCCCAACACCTCACGTTTCGCTTCCCGCTTGGTGCAACTGTCAATGTCTGCTTGGTCGGTGAAACCAGACGTGCTCCTCGCCGGCATTGGAGGAATGCGAGGGTCTATGGTCATACGACTACGGCCATGCATGATACCCCTCCCTCCCCCCCTCCCTCCTTCCCTCTTTCCCTTTCCCCTTCCCTCCCTCACCCTTTCCTTCCCTCTTTCCCTCTTTTCCTCTCTCCCTCCCTTCCCCCTTCCTTCCCTCCCTCCCTCCCCTCCCCTCCCCTCCCTCCCTGTTTACCTGCTTGGCGGGGTCTTCCTTCCCTGTTTCCGGGTCGATTACCGTGGCCCTCCGAACGCAGAGCGACACCGTCTCGCCGTCCCCGTCGTCTCCATACCTCGTAGACGCTATCGAGTACAGCCTCACCTGACATCGGAGTATCGGGTTGCACGGAAAGGTATAACATCATATCGCTTGTTATCATGTCATATCGTATTACATAATCTATTTTCAGCCAGTATCGTACCGTATCGTATCATACCGCATCGTTCCGTCGTCGTCGCTCTCCGAACGCAAGAGCGCTGATGCCGTCTCGTCACCCCCATCGTCCCGACGTGTACCTCGTGGGCTCTGATCGAGTTCAGCCTCGCCTGACACTCTCGTAGTGTGGTGCACGGAATCGTACAGTGTCTCAGAATATCATATCATATCCTACAACATCGTATCAGATCCTACAACATCGTATCATATCGTACCGTGTCGCACAATGGTACCATATACCTGGTATTATCTTATCTTGTCGCATAATATTCATACCAGAATATCATATTAATAGCATCATAACATATCGTATCGTATCGGGCTACTCTGACTCCCACTAGTAAAATTAAAAAAAATGCCGGCACATGTAACATGGTCTACAGTATACCATGTATTATACAAAATACATGGACCACTCTGAGCGTAAACGCAAGGGCAACACGCTCTAGGCGCAAATGTAAGGACCGGCTGGTCTTCATATCGATGTATACACGGTCCTTACATTTCTGGATAGAGAGATACTTGGTACATTGATATATACAGCAGTATCACTCTGGCACTTTGGCCGGAAATATAGTACCCGTTCGGACTCGGATGTCGACATCAAATGGGGCTTATATCCCAGGCCAAAAGGCGGCGCAATAGCGCTCCTCAAGCGATTGAAGCCTCGGAAAACACACAGGCGTACTACACTCCCACCGTGTAAACGCCTCCTGGTACAAAGCGGCTTCTTTTGGGAGCCGGGATAGTTCTTCGGCACCTCGGACGGGCAGATCATCGATCCCCAGTTCAATGATCTAGTTCTTCCAGAGGGCAGATAAAATATTTAAATACCTGTATGATCTAACAGAAGTAGTGGCTCATGTTGCCGCGTGAGGGGCGTAATGATCTGCTCTGCCATCTACAGGTGGGTCTTGTTTTCCTGGGGTGGATCTACAGAGTACAGATCCTGCGCAGGATATCCTAACGGCAGGTTTAGGATCTGCAGGATCTATCTGTAGATGATCTATCGGTAGATGACCTATCTGTAGATGATATATCTATGGATGATATATCGGTAGATGATATACGAAGTATCCACAGATGGTATACGAAGTATCTGTAAATGATATATCTGTAGATGATATATCTGTGATGATCTATCTGTAGATGATCTATCTGGAGATTATCTCTCTGTCCGGCGTGTGGTGTTATTCTGTTGGGAGGGGTGTCGCGTCTCTAGACGACGTCCGCGCACACTGATGATGGTGATGATTATCGGGATGATGATGAGGATGATGATGATGGTGATTATCAGGATTATGACTGATGACGACGACGTTATCACATGAGCTCATTTCCCTGAAATCAAGCACGTGGACGCAGGCTGTGCACACAGAAAAGCGTATCGATGAAAGAAAACAAACAATCCCACAAAAAAAGGGCGCAGCTGAACCGGCACCCAAGAGCACGGTACTGACGAGCTGTGGTATACCATCCCGTATCACCTGCAACAACAACAACAAAAACAGGAACACACTCACCTACGGTATTGCATATACGCCCGACAAAAAGAATAAGCGTATGTCGAGCTTAACTCCAAAACCCAAAGTTTCACCTTGTGAGGCTTGCCGTTAGCGTCTACGCCAGGGGGCGTGACCCCCAGGCTCTGCCCCTCCCAGTACGGCATGTTCCCGCCGTGCCGAAGCTTCACGTGAAACACCTGCGTTACAGTAGTTGGCGAGATGTTCGGCTTGAGAATCAATAATTCCTTAGCTCTACAAGCACTGCGAGTAGATATTTAGATAGCGGATAGATTCAGTCGAACGCGTGCATGCAGCATTATATAGACCGACGAGGAATAAATTGGCCAAACAAGAACCTAACGAGCTCATTTTTTTATGGGGGCACGCTACACACGTAAGAAATATGGAGTACGAAATCGCGATTAGTGAGGGGGGGCGAGAAAATGGTTGACACACACTGCTGTGTACAAGACGGATATATATATATATATACCTAACCCTAAGCCAATCAGAGCAAACCCTATCCTGACCCTGAGCCAATCAGACCAAACATCGAACGAGCCACTTGTTCGAGAAAATGGTTGACACACACCGTGTACGAGACGACTACTGTACTGTAGAACTAACCCTAACCCCCGACGCGAACCCTATAGGCCAATCAGAGCAGCCCAAACCCGACCCTGAGCCAATCAGACCGAACATCGAACAAGCGGTAGGCTCTACTGATGCTGCTTGAGGGCGGTATCACACTACTGCTTCGACACTCGATCCAACCGTATGGTCGGTGGGCCCATGCTGTATTTATTTAGAAAAGCGAGTTCTACAAATATGTAACCTGGTACCATTCTGGCCATGCAGTTTGTTTGTAGCGGAGTATGTCCAACGCAAGGAGGATAAAGCCAGAGGTAGCACCTATTGTTTCTGCGGCTGTCAACTTGATGAGCTCTAAAATATCTCGCAAAAACCGATTTTTGATAAGAAACGGACGCTTAACGTCGGGCCTATCGTCGATATCGTTCCAAAAATATTGTATAAACAAAAAAAAAGGGGGTTCACGGCGTTGGGTAGTCCCTCAGTTCAGGGACCCTTCCCAGCCAGAAATATTTGCCTTGGAAGGCAGAAAGAAATGCTGCCCCTCTCGCAGCCCCCGGGTCAAGCATGCGTCTGCGGAAGCAATCCCGACTGCGACGAGTTTCCGAGCCGGTTTTCTCCAGAGCAAGGGGAGGGGTGCGGGCATCACAACGACAAAAAAACGATGGCGATGTTCTTCTCCGTAGACGCATCGCGCGGCGCTTGCACCTTCCCCGATGTCGAGAGGAAAAAACAAGCCTCGAAATTCGACCGAGGGGGTTCCTTTTTTTTATCGTATGTACCCCAAAAAAAGGGTAAACAGAACGATGCTGCACTGCTGTTTTGTGACGGCTGGCAGGGTTCTCAGGGGAAAAAAAGCTATTACAGTTTGAGCACATCACCGGCATCACATCAGTGTTTCGAGGTGAGTCGACGGGGGATAAAAATAAAATAAAAAATTTGCTCTTCTCGCGATAAAACGGAAAGGCAGGCCTGCACCGACCGTTTCGTACGCAGGGGAGAGGGAGGGACGGGGGGGACGGGGGGGGGGAGGAGGAGCGCCCGCCATGTGGCCCCCCGGATCTGAGTCACGAAAGGGGAGGGAGCTAGAGAATTAATGGGGCGGAGAAGCTGGTAGATGGGATGGGGGGGGGGGGGGGAACCAGACAAACCAGGGTGTGCGCGGCAAGAAAAGAGACGGCGAAAATACATTCACTCCTAAAAAGGTCATGCGTACTATCAATACTACTAGCAGTGAAAAACAAATCAGTGGGGGTGGGGGGGGGGGGGGGGGGGGGGGGGTTCTGAACGAATTTGCGAAAAAAAAAAAGTTTTCTGTTTTTCTTTTTTTTTAAGGCTATATTCTCTATGCGGTTCGATTTCGAGCTTCAGATTTGTAATTTTCGGTCTCGAAAATAAATGCCGCTGCTTATGAGGTCCAAAATATGCAAAATCCGACCGGATTTTTTTCGGTTGGAGAGCCCGATGACCCAAGTCGTCGGATTTTGAGGCAAAAATCCGACGACATGGGTCACCTGATTTTCAAATCGTAACAAGGCATGCTCTCTGAAATTCAACATGCTATCCACGACAGCAAACAACACCAGAACGATCGATTAGTTGGATGGTGACAGCTGTATAGCGACGTTGCTTCGCGCCCGACGCGCGGTCGGCGCGTTTCTCCGTGGCCAGACTACAGTCGGCTGAAACGAGCTCGGGCCTAGAGACCAAGAGCAGCGCACTTGGCGCGCACCTCTCCGTGGATACGTACTCGTAGACTACACTGATGCACAGCAGCAGCAGCAGCAGCGGCAGCAGCAGCAGCAGCAGCAACAGCAGCAGCGGCAGCGGCAGCGGCAGCGGCAGCGGCAGCAGCAGCGGCAGCAGTCAGCCACATTGTGAAAAACAAAATACCAAGACAGGTTGACTCTAGCGCACTCGGCACGTCTCTTCGCTGCCAGACCAGCGGCAGTCAGCCTCGGCTCGGATGCCCGGGTCCTACGCGCATTGCAGCGCACCCGGCGCGTCTCTTCACGGCGCTATACAACAGCAGCTGCAGCAGTCAGTTGGTCTCGGGCTTTTGCTAGAATCTCTGCACGCAGAATCAATCCGATTTTTCCGCATAGGAAGACAGACTGTTTGGATTTGCCACGTTCACATCTGAAAATGCGATCGGGTCAAACCTGAAGCTCAAAAATCGAACCGCACAGGAAACAGCCTTACTGCAGTATTACTCGGTTTAAAAAAAAACAAAAAACTGTCAGGTGGGCCTCGAAAATGGCTACTAGGAGCAGGGTAGTGTCTTGTTTTTCCCTTTTTTTTTCGAGCCCCCTTTTTGAACAACCAAACTACTGTACTGTAAGGTTCGGGCGTGTCTCGTCGCAATCTCACCTCGCCCGAGGCCCCAGGCTGGACCAGCTTGTCGACGCTCTCCACGGTGCCTATGTAAGGCTCCTTGGCCTTGTACGTGTGCATCGGGAGTTCCGACATGTCCCTGAATGGTTCAGGGAGTTGTGGAGTTGTGAAGGGAGAGGAGAAGGGGGAGGGGGTGCACTCATGGGAGAGATGTACTCGATCTCATGCATGGCCGTAGTCGTATGACCATCGAGGGAGGGGGAGGGGGGGGGGGGGGGGGGTTGCTCATGTGTTGCTTGCCTTCGTCATTTGACCACTGACTACCCATCCCTTTCCGAGATGAAGGGGGCAGGGCTTTGTCTAGAAAAGGAGGGGGGGGGGGGGGGGGCGGGAGGTGCTTACCAGAGTGCAGCTTGCTGCTCGCCTTTCATGAGACTAGCCCGAACACCTTGTGGCGCCTCGTGCTTGGTGCACAAAAAGTCTGCCTGCGGGTCGGCGAAAACCCGGCCTGCTCCGTCCCAGCATTGTAGGGATGCGAGGGTCTACGGTCATACGACTACGGCCATGCATGACATGAGTACACCCCATGTAACATATGGGGAAAATGTAATGAGCACCAAAAAATTGTAGGTATCTCCTTTAAAGTGGGAACGGTGCTCAGTCTCGGAAGGAATGCGTGGTCGGTGGTAAAGTGACGAAGGCGAGCAACAAATGAGCACATCTCCACCCCCCTCCCGGCCGCCTCGCCTCCCCCTAACCTCTCACCAGTATGGCTCCCGTTCGAGCGACCGCGTTCCCGCTCCGCCAATGAACGCCTCGGACGGAGTTCCAGCCCCAACAAGCGGCTTGTGCGACTCTCTTTTAGGGGCGTCCTTAACAGGAGCAGCAGCAGCGGCGGTTGCCGCCACCGCCGCTGATGCTGCTGGTGCTGCTGCGGGAGTTCCAGTCGAAGAAGGGGCTGCAGCTGCACGCGCCGCTTGGACCTGGTCCATCACCTCGCGAAGCTTGGAAACCTAGTTGGGGATGGTTGGGGTCGGTTAGGAGGTTGTAACGGGGGAGGGGGGGAGGGGATAGGGGATAGGGGATAGGGGAGGTGTACTCATTATCATGCATAGCCGTAGTCGTATGACCATAGACCCTCCGATCCCTACAATGCCGGGGTGGAGCACGTCGGGTTTTCACCGACCAGGCAGACATTGCTTGCACCAAGCGCGAAGCGCCGTGAGGTGTCCGGCGAGTCGCATGAAGGGTGAGCTGCATCCTACTAAGAACCACGTTTGAGGCGGACTTTCTTGCATATGGGTGACAGCGTCAACGAATTGATTTAATTTCTGGTGTGTGTGTGTTCTTCACATTAAACCGTTCTTTCTACCCGTCGACATCCAGCACAACCAGTGTCCGTGCCGATCCTTCAATCCTAGAAGAGACACAAGTTCTGTGGTCACAAAGCTACGCCACAGAGATACTACGTTGCCACGTGTGCAGTGTGCACTGCAGTGGGCAATGCAAAGCCATGTCATCATACTAGATACGACAGGCACGACATACGCAATCTATGAAATAGTGAAACGAAAAGAAACGTGTGGCCACTTCCAGAGACATCAATGGGTCTACTATGTAACTGCCTCGTGGGCGCCTCACCATATACACACTACGTGATACGATCATCCCCCTTGTGCGGAGTGAAGGTTCTCCCCGCACAAAAATGATCTAACTCGACCGCCAGCCGTGGTGACTGCCTTGCAAGGGCGTGGAGGGCAGTATATACATACTCCGAAGTAAATACTACCATGGTATAGTACAATTACTAGTTTCGCGTTGCCCGCGGGCTCGGTGTGGGGGGTGGTGAAACCAAAAATTAACTCCACGCATTTCACACTTCTACTCTACTGCTGTACGGCACGCACTATACTGCACTGTCCTGCCGTACTGGTGCCGCTGTCCCGTGCCGTTCTGTGCTGCACCTGATACGATCGTACATGTGAGGCTGTTCGGTTCTGTTCTGTACTGCTTAACCATACTTGCGCACACTGGTCAAATTTCCAAGACTTCTGCACGGCACTGCTGTACCTGATCGCTGAGGCCCTTGACGGTCTCCAGGGCGGAGGGGGTCGCCGACGATGACGATGACACCGTGTGCCCGCCGTGCTCTCCCACCGCCATCACCGTCACCACCCTGCAGCTGCAGCTGCTGCTGCTGCTGCTGCTGCTGATGCTGCTGCTGATGATGCTGCTGCTGTTGTCGAGCGAGGCAAGGGCAGAAACACAGGCGACACCGGACACATACGGTACACCATGTAACGTTTTGTAGTTTCGCTGTGAGTGACATTTTTTTCCCAGCAGGTTATTCTAAAGCAGTTTTTAGGGGGGCGGGAAACCTACCAACGGGTATAGCACTCTCGGCGTAAACGTGAGCCGGTGTAGATATTAACCCTTCTAGCGCAAACTGCTGTCCCGTTTTGTGAACAAACCATTCAAATTCCAAGTAGTTTGTCCCCAAAGCGGGACAGCAGCTTGTCCTACTGTAAAAGGGTTAAAACACTAATCTGAACTCCTTACATTTCCGCCGGGAGTGGTATACATCTTACCCATAGGACCGCCCCTCCACACCATACCCGTCATGATGTTAACACCCTCGGATTGAGGTATTTTACCCGGGTAATCGGGTAATAGCTTTAGCATTTCGCCCACTGACATACCCGTAAAGCTACCTACCCACCCTATTTTGCTTGTACCATATGGTAATTTGGTAACAGCTTGAATTTAGTGTGGAGGTATTTAGACGGTTCGGAACCGCGGCTCTTCAGGAGCGGGAATCTCACGGATCGGTGCGGTTGGGAACAGTACATGCCATGTTCCTACGGTTCGGTTCTGTTCGATTCGGTTCGGTTCGGTTCGGATCGGTTCGGTTCGGTTCGGTTCGGTTCGGTTCGGTTCGGTTCGGTTCGGTTCGGTTCGGTTCGGTTCGGTTCGGTTCGGTTCGGTTCGGTTCGGTTCGGTTCGGTTATGTTCGGTTATGTTCGGTTACGTTCGGTTATGTTCGGTTCGGTTCGGTTTTATATCCGACAGCGAAAATCCTTCGTACAGTTCGTAGCAGTATCGCGCACGCTCGGCCTTCGAACGGTCCCTCTGAGCCTGAGTATAATTCCTATCGTTGTACTCGAGTTGCTGGTAAGGTTTCATGCGATCGGTTGTGATTCGGAGATCGACATGGATGTATAGAAGATTGCTGAGGAGTTGTATATGGATGAGGGTTTTCATGATGTGGCGGAGAGGGTCTGGAATGAGTGGTGGGATTTATATTATACGCCGCCTTGTTTCCTGGTACGATGTCGTGGAAGCATCTATCATTGTAATATACACATGTGTGTTTCCTGTGAGCTGTGTGAGCTCCTCTTGATTGTCCTCGACTGATACCTGTCCGAGCCTAAGGCCCTTCCAGTACATGCTGATCCGTGTTCTGAAAATAGAAGGAAGGGGAGATATGCCGGGCGGTGTTTGGTGTATTGCTTTCGCATGTCACGCGAGGCACGTGAAATCTATCGCGATCTTCGAACTTGGTTCATAATCGAGAAACAGTGATGTACTACTCTATAGACCTCGGGGTCAAAAATCGGAGTCAAGAATCATCAGGGTGAAGAAGAGAATCGGGGAAGATTTGTCCTCGAGAATCGTCTTCAAGAATCGGGGTGGAGAAATCACGATAATCGGGATCAAGAACCGGGATCAAGAATTAGCGTCAGATAATCCAGTCAAAGTGCCCCTCGTAAATCTTCAGTGATTGTGAGATTGTGTGCCTACAGAAAACCTGTACCAGGTACAATGAGAGCAAACTCTCGTGAATTGTACCACTGCTGTCGGCGGCTCGGCGGGTTATCTGCAATCCTCAGCGTGGTCTGCCTGCCATTACGTGGAAAAGAATCAGGCAAGGCGTTTAATCATCATGTGGATTTCAGTCGTAAACGCCGAAATTTATGGTTGATTCTCATGTCGACGGAGCGTATTGAACGTGTCGAGCGTGAAACTTGATATCATACAGCAGTACGTACGTAAATGCAGGACAGCTGGTCCAGAATGGATTTTAATTTTTCTGGGAATGGGTGCGTTCTATATATATCCCCTATACCTTCAGCACAGAGGGGGTAACGACTTCCGATTTTCTTATTTTACGGGTAGAAATGTCTGTAGAAATTTATGGCCGGGTAATAACGACTCCCGATATATATATTTTTTTCATCCTGGACTTCATATTTTTAAATATATTTTAGGGCTCGCTTTCTTAACCGCTCGCGGACTGCTGAGGGAGTAAGTACCCTTGTACATGCTGTTGCAGTACACGTACAGGAAGTGCACCAGTACCGTTTTTTGCTGCGGATGTACCTGGTATATAGCGCACCGCTTATAAAGTATCGGGTACTGAACTGTCACCGTTATCCGATATCCCTGGTACTGCCCTGTGCTCGTATACTTTGTACCAGGTACATGCCGTTATCTGCTGTGCTGCTGCTGGTGTGGCGCTGCTGCTGCTGCTGCTGCTGCTGCTGCTGCTGCTGCTGCTGCTGCTGCTGCTTGCCGTGGAGCTGCCACTACCGCTGGTCTCTCCAGGTACATATTATGGCGAGGAGGCGGAACAAATGCCGTTCTTTGCGCCGCTCTTTTGTGCCGACAACTTCCAAAAAGTCCAGTCACTACTGTGGTGCAACAGTAGAGTGGCAGTGTTCGATGCACAACGCACAACGCATGTATCATAATGTACTGGTACGATATAGTCGGGGGGGCTGGTTGCGATACGGGCGAGGTACGTATGGTGTCATCTCTTTCTTCCGCAGGGTTTGTTGACCCTCCGTTCACTCTACCTCTGTTGCTTGTGATAGAACGCTGTCGATACTGCTGTACCTGGTATAGCGGAGCTCTGCCGCAATTTGTCCCGCAGACAGACATCGAATGGTCGACTTTAATTTTCGACTGCTCTGCCGCCGTCGCCGAGATTCCAACTGGTGCTGGTGCTGGCGTTGCATTGCATTGCTAGATTATGTATCATACGGCAGTGCCCCATAACCGACTACCAGTACATTAGAGCTCCAGCACTTCACCTACCAGGGCACAACAACAGGAGTACCAAGCTCTCGAGCTTCGTACCTGGTACGTTTTCATAGTTACGCATGATATATTCATATGACATGGCAGAAAGCGGTGCTGCTTTGGTCATCATTCACAGCAGCTCAGCTCACAGAGCACAGAGAATAGGGCCGGCCGTACGAAGGACGAAACATGCCCCAGAAAATACTGTCGCCGCGATCGGCGACATCTGCAGCGACTCCAACCCCTCTATGCCCCAGGCCTGTTCTGTCCGAGGGCCACCACGCTTATTTCAGTCACAGGTTCCCTCTTCTCGCCCGACTGCTGCTCTGCTGCTGCTTCTGCTGCTGCTGGCGGTTTCTTTTGCTGATCGTCGTACCTGCTTTTGGTGGCCTGGGCTGGGAGGCCGAGCGGCCTAAGGAAGCCATCGGCACCGCGACCCAAAAGCAGAGCCACTAGTACTACGGTGGTGCTTCCCTTCATGTCGAGGCCGACTGCTGTATGCTGCGACGACGCTGTCTTGGTGAGTGTACAAATCACGTACCGCTGCTGTAGCCTGCGCCTATACCTGCGGTGGAAAAATGATTGATACATACTGCTGCTGTACTGCTGAGTTCAGTTTTGATTGGTCAAGACTCCTCCGTGTTACCCTCGAAACGGCACCAACTTACGGTTACGGTCACACGTTACACGTACGACGTTACGATGTTGGGCGGTATGTACGTATGTACCGACTTTATTAGACGTTCACCACACCACCAGTTAGTAGGCCATCAGCAACTATGCCAAGGTTGCAGAATTATAAGCACAACGCGAGTGAGTACACGGGCACACTACTACAGCTACTATATTGATAGCACTAACTATTCGAACGATGCTTCGCCATAGCATTTTTTTTTTTTTTTTTTTTCATCCCATTCATTATCTTCGCACATCTTCTTCTCTCTCCTTCCAACTCGTAACTCAGATCCGGGGTCACATAGCAGGCTCTTCTCCCCCCTTCCCGCTACGGTACGTGCCTTCATTTTTATCGCGAGAAGATTTCAGCCTTTTCTTCCCTCGTCGACTCGCATCGAATTGTGCCTACCCACGCTGCAAGGCGCTCTCAACAATTGAATCCTTTTTTATTTTTGCAAATAAAGTCAAAGTCCGACCCACCTGGGGCTCGAACCCAGGACTCAAACAAGTAGAATTCGAGGTTAACCACTTGAACCACCGGGGCGACCGTCTGTTTACATAGCGCCATAGCATAGCAGCAGCAACAGCAGTATGCGTCGTGGTAGCAGCTGTTTCTTCACCGGACAGCAGTCGCACCCGACAGGCACAAACTAAATCTCCAAAATAGAGACCCTATTATTATCAGCTGTATGTACAGTAGTAGTTGGCTGTGTGAGGATAAAACGAAAAAACGGACACAAAAAATTGCATACAAAGTTGACCCTCTCCTTCCTCATTCGCATCTGATCAATCGTCACCACTGGACGAGACGGCACGAGGAAAATCTAACGAGATAGTCTTGATAACACGCCGGCATAAAAGCTCCGTGCAGGAAGTCAAGAATATAATATGGTTTACTAAGTATAAATTTTGTTGCGGAGTGTCGACCCATCCTTTTCTCTCTGCCTGGATACTATCACCATCCATCACATGTACCGGAACGGCACACCACCCATAAAAAGAGGTTTCGAAAGAAGAAACTGTAGGCCCTTTATTTGCACTACACGCAGCGGGCTCTAAATTGGTTCGAATGATAATACGTTTGCTTTAGGCCCTTATTTGCAGACACGCGGCGGGGACTCTTTTTTTTTTTTTTTTTTTTTTTTTTTTTTTTTTTTTTTTTCCATCCCATTCATTATCTTCGCACATCTTCTTCTCTCTCTCCTTCCAACTCGTAACTCAGATCCGGGGTCACATAGCAGGCTCTTCTCCCCCCTTCCCGCTACGGTACGTGCCTTCATTTTTATCGCGAGAAGATTTCAGCCTTTTCTTCCCTCGTCGACTCGCATCGAATTGTGCCTACCCACGCTGCAAGGCGCTCTCAACAATTGAATCCCTTTTTTTTTTTATTTTTGCAAATAAAGTCAAAGTCCGACCCTCCTAGGGCTCGAACCCAGGACTCAAACAAGTAGAATTCGAGGTTAACCACTTGAACCACCGGGGCGACCGGCTCTCTACACATTATTAATTCGAAAGATGATATAAATAGTGTAGGGCCCTTGGCATCACACGCAGCAGACTCTAACGAAGTATCTTCTGTCATACGTCCGCCGAGCTTTATCTCAAGTTCTTCGTTGCGGGACCCACACGATCACCTACCGACCGGGTAAACTACTCTATATATCCTCCATGCTCCATGAGTAAAAAAATCAACGACGACGGCAACAACATACAACACGCATTAATGTGGCGCAAAATAATTAACGCCTCCCCCCTCTTCGAGGAAACCCCCCCTAACCCCCCACCCCGGCCGGCCTCTCGCGTTCCATATGAAAAACCGCAACAGGTCTCCATTATGTCCTTCTGCAGCGCGTCCCCCTCTCCTCTCCCCTCCTCTGCCAATGGATCAAGAAATAGAGCCCCCCCCCCCCCTGTACCTTGCCCAAGCCCCTCCCCGCACCATGACCAGGCAGCCATTAATCAATCGATTTTACTGATGAGTGGAAGTTTTGACCAAGCTAAAAAAAGAAAAAAGAGGCCTCTTCAATCATTTCTTCCTGTTATTCGCGGCGTTCTTGGGAAATCGAGCAAGAAAGGTTCTTGAAAACGGAACCAACAGCAGCAAAGCACCTGATTGGTATCCATAGTTTCTTTCCCATCAACCTAATCACGCTTTACTTTTTCTGTTCTTTCTTACGTGGAGGTCGACATCGGCCAACAACGCAACCAAACCAGAAAAAATCAAACTAATAACAGCAGAAGAGGTGCCAAACATTCTAAAACCCGCCAATCAGTTTCGTAATTGTTCCAAAAAGTCATCCTCCCCACCTCCTCCTCGTTGCGTTATATTTCTCGTTCTATGATACCCATTATTAAAGCGAGGTGCCGCCTTCTCTTTCTCGCATCCCCCCCCCCCCCCCCCCTCCCCAGATATCCCTCCGCGACACTCTCCAACAGCCACGCAGACATTAGGTCAAGTGCATGCTGCACAGGAGAAATCATCACCGCCGTTGCCACGACTACCGCACCGATCATCATCCTGATTCTCGCTAGCCTTGCTCCAAGAGTCACTCCCAAATCCATAACTCCCCTGGTTTCGATACCCGGTGGCGCATCAAAACCCATAACCCTCCTGGCCTCGATGCCGGGCGCCTCATCACCGCGCTCCATTGGCCACAACGACGCAAGCAACGACAATGTTAACACCGCCCTCACCTATACCTGGTGCAGCATAGGATTCGACAGAAAAAAGTGAAACTGGTACGGGCTCTCACGAGAAAAAAAAACACTACCAGGGTATTTGTTTGCTCCCATAATAGCCTGCAAGGCGCCAACGAGGTAACACCGGAGTTTCCACGCACAGAGGGCGTAGCGTGGGGGGGGGAGCGAGGGGCAGCGGGGAGTACGTGCACCCGGGTCGATCGACCTGCAATGTTTTTCATGTAAAAAACGCACGCAGCTGTTTTTGTTGTGGTGGCGTTAAGGCAGGCGACGTCAAGCCGCGTGAACATTTTGAGCATGGGCCGTTGTATCAATGTACACCTCGACCAGACAAGACGGAGAGAGGAAGCTAGAGGGGTGGCAATGGAAGCGGAGAGGGGGGGGGGCGGGACTCGATAGAGAGAGAAAGAGAGATAGCTCTTGTCCCACAACGCATGTGCTCAGATGCATGCAGCCCAAATTCGTTCAAGAAGAAGCGACCAATAGTTTTACCGCAGAGGATTCCTTCCTCCCATCCTTCTCGCTCCCTCCATCACGGCTTTTCTTCCGCTATAAAACGAACACCATACACGAAAGGGGGAACATCGCCATCCCACCCGGGCACCGAACGGACGACAACGCACGCACGATTAAAGTAGGACTCCCCTCCCCCCCTCCCCCCCCGCCTCGCCCCCCCCCCCCCCCCCCCACTCCACCCATCAAACCGTAGCCTCAAGCCCGATCGTCTATAGATGCCTTACCCCCCCCCTCCACCGCCCTCCCCTCAACGCGAAGGGCCTCGACGTGCGGCATCCAAGAGAAGATAGGTAAGCACCCCCTCCCCACTCCCTTCCACCACCATCACCACCACCACCACCACCACCACCGCCGCCCGCAAATAACGCCTCCAAAACAATTCTAAGGAGAGTGATTCCACGCAATGCAACCGTCACCACGACGGTTTCAAGCGCTAACCGCGGACTTGAAACCGACGATGCGGGCGAATTTGTCCGCGACAAGCGAGGCTCCGCCGACCAGGGCGCCGTCGATGTCGGGGCAGGCCATGAGCTCGTCTACTGTCTCGGGAGTTACGGAACCGCCTGCGGTTACGCGGGAGTTGCGGGTAGGGTGGGATCGGAAGGACGGGGAGGGGAGGGGGGGGGGGGGGTACTCATTTGTTGCGTGCCTTAGTCATTTGACCATTGACCACGCATCCCTTTCGAGACAGCAGCACCGTTCCTACTCCTAATAGAGACACCTCCAACAATTGGGCGCTCATTACGTTGTTTCCATATATTACATAGAAACTTTTTGCTAATCTTATCCCCTTCCTGTTTGGCCGCCTGTGGCCACCATCTATCTCCTAGGATAGCGATCGTTTTCTCGCTGCTATCTAGTGTGTCAAACTCCTCCATGTCACATTCGTCTATTTCCCTCCTCTCCTCTTCTAACACATCCCGTTCCTCCTTGTATATTCACATTCTCCTACTACGACCGTTTTCTCGCTGCTATCTAGTGTGTGTGTGGGGGGGGGGGGGGTATTGAGGGGAGACGGTGTCAAGCGGACACGTCGACGCATGCTATGTAACGGTGCACTATGTTTTATGAGGCGTCTCACTTGAGAAGCCCTGTGTATCTTCCAAAAAACGGACTCCAGAAAAAGTGTGCGCTTACTAAACCGATCCGCAATCTCTTGGCGTAGGGCTACATTAAAACATAGTTCAGAAAATACAAAAAAACGATATTCTCAGCGAGGTCGGGTAGTCCCTTAGTTCAGAAGCCCAATCAGTCAGAACTTGTCTTGGGCCAAAATGTGCTACACCCCAATATTTTAAAAACGCCTGAGTCGTTCAAATAGTTGGCTGGTATTATCGTTACTTTATTCGTTTCCGGTATACACTTCGTATGGGACGGTGGCATCGGAACTGGGGGGTGAGGGGGCGTACTGAGGGGGCGGCGCGATACAGCAGTGAAGACGTCGTTTAATCGTCACTTCTTTTTTTTCTCGGGAATAAAGACGCCTCGCAAGAATTAATGTGGATCCATTTGTGGTAGAAGCTGGGCCGAGTCGAAAGGTCTATTGATCACCTCCACCACCACCACCACCACCCTTCATCCTCTTGGGGATTTCTTAGAGAGGAAGGCTAGCGATAACAATTTACGGTTACAGCAACCATTGTGGCCACTGCGTGGTTGGGGGGTGATACAACGGTTGACCATTAACCCTCTTGCGGACGACCAGGTATCAGAGAGGAAGATTGGCGATAACAAAAGTCACGGATACGTACGGCAACCATTGTGGCCACTTGCGTGGTTGGGGGATGATACAACGGTTGGCGTTCGAGTTACAATGGTTGAACGCACGGAGTCGTACGGCACTGGCGCGACATGACCCTGCCCGTACCGCTGGGCGCTCACGCTGCTCCTGGACAATGGTTGATGCCTCCGAAGGTACCAACCATTGTCTTGGCCGCTATCTCTACGCACCCAATGGGGGGGGGGGGGGGGGGGGGGGGTAAATAAACTCTCTCAGGGCTACGGTCTCGTTTTGGGGACGAACCACTCAAATTCTGAGTACTTTGCCCCCAAGAAGGGATTGCGGTACTAAAAAGGATCAACACATACCACACTGTGTCCCGACACCGTCAATCGCCCCACCATCCTAATTCCCCGTCAGCGAAGACACCACGAGCCATCCCGGTACCACCCCCCAAAGTCCTCCCCAGCACCTCAACAACCACTGCATGAGGCACCATATACATAATCATCCAACCTATCAAAACTCGCCCAACTTCACCACCACCACCACCACCACCACCACCACCATCACCACCATGAAAAGCAACCCCACCACTGCCACGCACCATCGCCAAAAACCCAAATAGGCTCTGATCCATGAAGCTCGCTATTATTTTCGCTATAAAAAATCATTCCTTGTTTTTTGTTTTTTTTTGCGCATACTGGTATATGCTTGACATACCTTTCAAGGCGGATTCGAGGTGAGTTCGCAGGAAACAAACACGTGGGCATTTTGGTGAAAAACAAAAGCGAAATTCTAGCCTAACTCGCACAAAACGGCGACAAAAATCCGCTTTGAAAAAATGGTCCCTATATAGTCCCGGCTGCCCTGTATGGTGCCTGTGAAATCGCTTGGCACAGGCGGGATCAACCAGTGTGGCAGTGGGCGGAGTAACTATTACGGGGGACCATAGTTAACAGGACCTATGGTATACATGAAAACCTATACGTTTAACCATTTTTACTAACAATATTTGGTCCTGTTAACTATGGCCCCCCGTAATAGTGCCGGTTGCCACCATGTATATTGCCGGTTTTGTTGTCTGGTGCATACCGGCAATATACAGGGACCATCTCTCTATAGGGGGGGAACGTCTGTAACTACCACCACCACCACCACAACCATCAACCCCCCCTCCTCTCTCTCTCTCTCTCTCTCTCTCTCTCTCTCTCTCTCTCTCTCTCTTTCTCTCTCTCTCTCTCTCTCTCTCTCTCTCACCGTACTGTATCCTGACCCCGTCAGCCACAGTGTCGCCGTACTTCTCCGACAGCAAAGACCGGACGTACGCGTGTACCCCTTGAGCGTCAGCCGGGGTGGCGGTCAGTCCAGTGCCGATCGCCCAGACCTGTCGACCAAAAAACACGACAAAAAAAAAAAACGGACAGAACAAAGACGGTGGGAGGAGGGGGAAAAAATATGAGAAACAGAGAGGAAGAAACAGAGATTAATAAAAAACCAAACAAGCATGCGTACAAACAAACGAACAAACAAAGCAGGGGTACTGTCTGTGCACTGGGGAGGAGGAAAAGGAGCAGGGGGGGAAGGGGGGGGGGGGGGGGGGTCCACCCTCTTCTACGAGGGCTCTTTCAGTTGTTGGGGTGGCGGTCAGACCGGTTCCGATCGCCCAGAGACCTGCTGGCAACTCTACAGAACACAAAACGGACAACACAAAACGAGACATAACAAGGAACAGACAGAAACGACAACAAACGTCCCAACAACCAGATAGGGATACCGTGCATTGGGGAGGAAGAGGAGGAGGAGGAGGAGCAGCGGTCCATACTCGTTAATTTTTCTCGGGGGTTTTCAGCTGTCGAGGAGGCAACCAGATCGGTTCCGATCGCCCACACCCGTCGACAATAACCGGGAAACACGGCAAAAAAATACACGCCAAAGCAAGCAAAAGCAGACAACAAGACTTTTTCTTCTTAAATCCATATCCGAAACTTCGCTGTCGGTATTTGCAAAATTTGCTGACGGTATTTGCAGGATCACCTTCGGTATTAGCAATTTTTCGTCTCCCGGAATTCAGAAAATAAAATGACGTCAACTATTACTCGTCTGGGGTCGTCATGCGCTGCGAGCTCGGCCTCTGCCTCCTCCCGAGACATACCCCTTTCGCTGCCGGTATTTGCAAGTATTGCACTCGGTATTAGGGATGTCGCTGTCGGTAATTGCAATGCCGCTGTCGGTATGTGCAACGTCGTTGTCGGTATCTGCAGTATCGCTGTCGGTATTTGCAAGTTTTGCTGTCGGTATTTGGAGTGTCGTTGTTGGTATTTTCAACGCTGCTGTCGGTATGTGCAACGTCGTTGTCGGTGTTTGCAACTTATCGCTGTCTGTATTTTGCATGGTGTTTTGCCATAATTATATTTGGAAAGGTCGCTGTCGGTAGTTGCAATACCCCTGTCGGTATGTCCAACGTCGTCGTCGGTATCTGCAAGTATTGCTGTCGGTATGGCTCACCGGCTCGTAAGCGATGACGATCTTGTCCATCTCCTCTGCCGATACGCCGGCCAGGTCCTTGCCCAGCTGGACCGCGCAGATCTGCAATTTGCGCGGGTAGGCGGAATGTCACGACGACAAAAAACGCCCAATGAGAGTTAGAAACCCAAACATGGCAGCAGCGTCAGGAGAGGCAATGGGAATGGCGTGGCGCGGAATGAGGGCGAAGGATGGGCGCACGGAGGGGGGGGGGGGGGAGGAAGGTATGACGACCCTGCCATCACAGAAAAATGGCAGGCGTTTTACCGGTGGTGCCTATTTTGCGCCGAGTAATGCCAAATATAACAAACAATACCGGTACCATGTGCTACACCTGCGTGCTACACACCATTTCCGCTCGCGCGATTGCCGCTGCACCACCTCCTACCCCCCCTGACCCCCCCCCCCCCCCCCGACATGCTCCGTCCCGGCACTGTAGGGATGCGAGGGTCTATGGTCATACGACTACGGCCATGCATGATATCGAGTACATCTCTCCTATCGAGTACACCCCCCCCCCCCCCCTCCCCTCCCCCCCCCTCCCCCTCTCAAACATACCTCCTTGTTAAGTCCCGCTTCGTACTCCTCCTTGCTCTCTCCGATGCAGAGGATGGGCTTCAGCCCCGCGTCCAGCACCTTGCGAACCTTTTGAACCATCGACAAACAACGAATTACGTTTGTTTGTCGTGAGTGCACTGGTGAAAAAACGCCGCCACAACAAGAACAGAAAAAAAAAAAAAAAAACGACCGATCGACAACGTGGGAAGCGAAACCCATGACGTCACATATATCAAAGCTCTGACCGTACATGTACGGACCGCCCGGGTATAAATATGAAAGCCAAGCGGTCCTTGCATCTGCGGGCAGAGTTGACACATTTAAACCTTGCGGTTGACGGTTTCAACGCTGCTGTTCCCGAAAACCGACCGCCGTTCCCGCAGAGGAGCTATCTACGTCCCCTTCCCACCCCCCCTCAATCGCCTACCCCAACTACAACTCTGCATGTCATGTACCAGGTGTACGCGAACAAGGGGCCTCGCGGGCGGCCTACATGGTCGCCGGTCGCCGCATCGGGTGATGCCCACGATATCAGCAGCGTATCTGCAAGGCGGAGGACAAACTTAATGCCAACACATGCGAGGAGTTTGTACACGCTACCCCTCATCATACCGAGAATGAATGTGACTCAAGTCTATATTCCCGTGTGGTACGATATTAGGTCAAAAGTTCGACACGCATCAATACAGCGTGCTTCGCCGGCGACCTGGATGGCCACATTGCTGTTACGGGGGACCATAGTAAATAGGACCACACGTTGCTAGTAAAAATAGGAATTTATACAGGTGTTTGTGTGTACCGTAGGTCCTATTATTATGCCCCCCCCCCCGTAATAGCAGCGATGTGACGTTGGATTGAGGTCCGACTCGATGCCAAGAGATCAGAGTGTGTTCTGAACACTGCCCACGGAGAATACGAGCGACTGCCAGCTGCACAGATGCGCCCCAGTCGTGGGGAGTAGTAAGCTGTTTTCGGGGGGAAATACACGCATGCTGGAGTTAAAAACGAATACTGGCATGGCAGCAAGTACACTGGGAGCACCAAGATTTCAGAGAGCATCAGCCGACCGTTTCGATCTTTCCATCAACTAGTTTTCCGCATTGTAGGGATGCGAGGCTCTATGGCTACGCGGCTGCGGCTATGCATGGTACGAGTACACCCCCCGCCCCCCCTCCCCGCCCACCACACACACACCCCGGCCCGCCCGATTCCTCCTGCCACGTATCCAAACAAACGATCTATCTGCTAAAGTCACACCTTTCGGTTGACGGTTTCATCACTGTCTCCGAACACCGATCGTCGCTCGGAGTGCCCGCAGAGCACGTACGTGCATCCCACGGAAGCCAGCATCGCCGTGGAGACGGCCCCGGTGAACGCCCCCTGGTTCTCGATGTACAGGTTCTGCGCGCCCACACTCACGTGGTTTCCCGCCACGCTCCCCACCTTAACCCCAAAAAAGAGTTCGGACGAAAATGTGTAGCGTGCAGAAAAGTGTTGTAGACTTTCAAGGTTGCTGAAAACATTTGGGCAAAACGTTGCAAAACAAAGTTATACAGCATCCGGTTCCGCGATATATTTTCGCAGCGTAAAAAGGGAAGAACAAGAAAAAAAAAAAAATGCAGGAAGAGGTGCGGGGAAAAAAATCGAGAAGAAGGTTATATATATATATATATATATATACCTGGTACACATTAGGAAAACAAAAACAAAAACAAAAAATCGAAAAAAATGGATGTTGCAAAACAAGATGAAAACGAAAAGTGCATTTCTTTCAAAAGTATCGAGAAACAATCTTGCATTTCTAGCAAAAATTGCGGAGGGCAAGAACGGCAAAACATCCCCACGCAGTATACACATTCGGGTCGTGAACGCACACACACGCACACAAAATAGTTGACACACGCGCATCTACCTATTATTTGATCAATACATTTTTTACCCGTCTGCCCTCCCTATGCCCGATCCAGCCATTGCTTCGAAACCGGGCCTCTGCAGGTTATGAACGATGCGTACCCGAAGACGTCAACCTTTTGAGGATAGCAGTCCCGTTTTGGGGACAAACTACTTATAATTTGAGTGGTTTGTCCTCATAATGGGACCGTAGTTCTAAAAGGACTACGAGAACGCCTGGCAGAATCAAGCGAAACCCCGAGCCTCCGATTTGTTAATCAGGGCTGCCGGTTTCGTGCCGACAATCTCACGGCATGAAACAAACAAAAAACAAAACGCCAAAATGTCCCCCCAAGACATGAAAATGCCGGGCAGCATCAAGGGAAACCCCGCATCCGAATTGTTAATCGGGGCTGCCGACTTCGTGGCGAGTGTTTCAACACTTCATCCTTTCCCTGCTGCAACTACTATCCCAGTCTTTATTCCAAAGTACTACAAACAAAAAAGTGGGTCCAACTTTTGACGGGGGTCAAGTCAAGCAACATAAAAGGGAGAAAAGAAAGCCGAGAAACCCTAAGCAAACCCCATTTTCGAGATACGAGTAGTTCTTTGTAGTCATTTACCTGCTCCCCCACGGGTACGAGGAAAGGGTGGGGGGGGATGACGGCCACCTCTACGTTTTCCGCGCCGGTGGTCAGCTCCGCCACCTGTGTCCGGGTGAAACGAAAAAAGAGAGATATCGTTAAGAACGTGCAGTAGAAGTAGAAGCATGCACTTACCTATAACATGGCGTGGAAAACGAGCGTGGGGAACATGCGTCAATAGAGCGCGTTAATGCGTACCAGGTACAAACATTACCAGGTGTACGTGGATGTCATTCTTCTACAGCTGCAGTGGCCACAGCTCAAATGACCTTAATTTAACCCTCTGCTGTAAGTACTGCAGCCCCGTTTTCGGGGCTTACCACGCAGATTCTGAACTATGTACGGGGGACCATAGTAAATAGGACCAAATATTTTTAGTAAAAATAGCGAACTATACAGGTCTTTGTGCCTAACCTAGGCCCTGTTTAATATGGGCCCCCGTGATAATTCGTCCCCCGAGACGAGACATCAGTCCTGAAAAAGGCTAAAAACGTGCGTCAAGTGTATATATATATACCCGGTACATGTTTCGGTGTGATCTCTTAACGCTGAGGATAATTACTTGAAAAAGCGCTACGTAGGATCATGCGTTCGTATGTTCGTATCAATGTTGATACTACTACCTCTTGCGCATGCTCGTATTAATCTCGTGTTGAATATATACCACTCTGTCCTTAAATATAAGAACGTTTTTAATTGAATTTTAGCACGCAAATGATACCTATATTTCGGGACAGAGCGATACGGCAAAGAGAGCATTTTTCCCAGAATGAGAAGGTTTGGTCATCTTTACCGAACAAGTTTTTTACCGAACAAGTAAAAGCGTGTTTCCGGAAAGATCTGGCGGGAGGGGCTTTCCGAACCGATACGTGGTGTTCGACTTCAAGCAGCACCCGTCACCACCGTCAATAGAAAACGAGCGCTCAACAACGATCGCAGCACCCCAGCGCGAGCCCAACGCTCTCTACCAGGTATGAAACATGCCACGTAGGCACTATAGAAGCTGCTGAGATCGAAGATCTACTACCGTAAAAAACACTCAATCCATCTTTTGCAAACAGCTTGGGAGTGTCAATTCAATTCGATCGCGCCTTCTACGGTGTGTCGGTAATAGATTTTTACAGTAGAGCTGTGTGGGCGGCAATATATGTTCCGTACATAGATTAATATGAAAACCAAGCGGTCCTTACATTAAAATTCAGAGTCGTACACGTATAGGTCTTGAAGCAACGCATTCGCTGCGTGCCAAGTAAACCGGCGTCCCCGGTGGCTTGGTAGGTGGTCCGCGAGCCTATCAAGATCAATTTCGTGGGTTCAAGTCCCACCGAGTGCATGCTCGTAGGGGGTTTTTCTTGCATAAAAGAAATTGATCAGCGGAAAGCGCGAGAGCGTGAGTTAGCTACATTCGATGAAAATCGACGAGCAGTGGGAATGCTGAACCCTATGCGCGATAAAAATTAAAGGCGCCTACCGGGGGGGAGAAGGGATGACACCTGTGACCACGGCTTGTCCAGAAGGTTGTCGAGGGTAAAACCTTCTACGAGTTAGGCTGGAAAGTGAGAGTGACGATTAAAAAAAAAAAAAAGTATGCCAGAAAGGCGACCGACAGCTGTGGCTACGGTATGTGTGCTTCTCTGTAGGTGCTGTAGGACGGTCAGGCGCAGGTCGAGCCCAGACATATAGGTACACATAACTGCTGTGATTTACATCCGCAACTAAGAGACGTGATCGGTTTCCAGCCCGTGTGGCTGGCCGCTGCTACCCGTGCGGTGGGATGCGATGGCGGTGGTGCGAAGCATACGGCGTGTGGTGTGTGATGGTACCAGGCATGATTATAGTCTGGCATGCAGTGTTGTTCAATCAAGGGTTACACCTGGTATATGATGTCCTCTAGGTTGGACAAAGGTCTGCCTGGTACTATTAATATGATGATGGATCTCTCTGCCGACCTCTATCATATATAGGTGTTGCTACGCCTTCAGGAGCTATGTATATACGTATATCGGAACTACAGGAGTAGAGAGCCTGTGGTTACTACTAATAATATTTATATCCTGGTATGACATAATTTTATAATTTTGCACAGCAAGGGCGTTTTGGACAAAAACTGTCAGATTGATATACAGTAGACCACCATGGAAAGCACACACCCAGTATTAATTCGTAGTACACACGCGCGATCAAGCTGCTGTCCACACCTATCATATATATTATATGGGCTATGACTCTTAAACCTAACTGATTCGTTTAGAGCTAGCCTAGAGCGCACGGCGTTCAAAGAGAACACAGGGATATTTCTGTCTCATCCATCACAGCCGAGCGTTTTTTGTTTTTTTTTGTACTTTCAAATTTCAAGTACGTCGTAGATGATTGTATGAATACTTGATACGTCAGCAACAGGAAGAACTATTAACCCCTTTAGAATCGCAGTCCCGTTTTGGGGACAAACCACTCAAATTCCAAGTAGCTTGCCCTCAATTGTCCCCAAAGCGAGACTGCAGTCCTAAATGGGTTAATAGCAGATAGCGGTACTTTCACCCCTTGACGGACAGAAAATATGCCATAACTTTCTGGACGGCCAGAACACAGAACTACGTGGGTTTCACGGTGCGACGCTCGGCTCTTATGAGATGTTTGTACACCCTTGTCAGCGCACGTTTTCTCTTGCATGACATGCCTCCCGGCCTCTTTGCCCTGCTGTACCGCGGAATACTTCAATCACACTACTATTAATAGTGCTCAATACGACAAAAAAGTACCAGGTACATGGCTTACGTGCGAGTACAGCAGTATCATACACCATCGAGCTCTTTTTGTTCGCATGGTTGAGTATTGGTATGCACCATAGGTCCCACAAATCCCTCTATTAATAACAATCCCACCCAAGACGCGAGGAAAACTTCTTAGGACTAGTGTAGAGTTGCACGTTGCACCCCGGCCTCAAAATATGGAACCGGGTACCCGATCGGGTACCCGACCGGGTGGGGGGCGGTTAAGGCGGAACCGGAATCGGGTACCCGGGTCCCGGCAGACACGGGTACCCGGGTTACCATACACTATTTACTGCTCTTTTAGCGCTTGAGCGGAGGCGGGTAAGTCGGACACGGGTATCCGGGGTAAAAATACCCGCGATTCCGTGAGTTGGACCGGGACGCTTCCGGTTCCGACGGTTCCGGGTACCCGCCACCGGGTGCCCGGTTCGCAGTCTGAGGGGGTGCAACTCTAGATTAGTGGGCAATCAGTTTGGCAGTACGAGAAAAAAAGGTTGTAAGGCCATTTATTTCGCACCCACTGCTGTTCGTTGCTGTTGTTCTCACATCATACTATCGCCAAAAATCTACTTCAAGAAGTATTAATACAAGAAGTGTCCCGTGGTCACAGGAAAGCCCCCAACAACTACTGCTGGCTCAAGACACCGCTGAACACCAGGTATATTTATTTGAAAAAAAAAAACAGGTTTGGCTGAGATCGAGGATATATGGTGGAAACTCATTTTTGCACGCTGTGTGCGATACTCAGCGTTGTGTGAACCGAAAGTGAAAAGTGGCTCGGTCGGCTTTTCGGTTTTTCCCCAAAACGTCGGTCGGTTTCGGTCGGTTTAAACCGAACAAAACCGAGACCGAAGGTTTCTCGGTCGGTTTCTCGTCAAACCCAATTAAATGGTCAGTGTTTCGAAGGGTTCGATGTGCATGTGTTGGCATAATGACACATATATATGATCGTATGGTGTCAAATGACCCTCCTGGAGTACCTGCGTCTGCTACGCCAGTGACAGAAGCTATCACACTGGTACGTCAGACGGGGCCGTCAGACGTGCCAATATTTAGCAGCAAGCTTTAACTACAGATACGGCAGTTAGTTGCTGCAATAAAATCGTTTTTTTAGGATTGTGAAGACACAACTTGCAGCACACAGCTAACGCCATGAGCCATGAGGAAATCTACGTTGCTCAAGGGGGGGCTGTGAAGACGAAGAAACATTATTGTAGGCAGAGGGCAACTGTCGCAGTGCGACAGCAGTGCAGCAAACGAAGAAGCCCGCACTTCCGCCGTCTGCATTCGACATGATTTATCCCTCGCAGTCTCGCGGCGCACAGTGCCCTGTGCCCTGTGCGACAGCTGCTGCTGCCGGCTGCCACTGCTGTGCTTCTGTGTGCCGTGCTGATATACGTACTGCTATGCTGTTGCGATATGTGGGTTGTGTGCTGGCTATGGGCTGTGTGCTTGTTGTGTCGCGTGTGGCGCATGTATCCAAAAATTATCGAGGGGTTTCCATACAGATATGAAGGCTTTATTGGGGTAGGGGACAGGGGGGAAAACACCGAAAAAACGACAAATATAAGTCGGTTTTCGGTTGGAAAAACCGACAAAAAACCGACCGAAAAAATCGAGTTTCGGTTTTCGGTTCACAACACTGGCGATACTTCGATCGCGCGTACTACACTACAGTACGTACGTACGTATGTACGGGTTTTACGTGGCCTCATAAAGGAAGTACACGGCCGTATATGAAGAAGAGAAGCTTCTGAAGCAGCAGAATTCAAGTATATATACCACGTGCGTACCTGCAATACGTAGTCATAGGCCACCATCGTCTGCACCCACAACGTACACGGCCAACATACCAATCGACACGTAGGACCCACTGGGCCTTGCCCTCCCCCGCCTCCCCTCATGCACGTAGCCCTTCGTCACGGGGCTTGTTTATTATGCATGCTTACCAGCATTGCATCATATTAACATGATACGTGTAGGTACAACCCACGATGTGCGTTAGTGTTTCGTTGATTGTGGCTACTGCTGCTGTCGTCGTCCTACCTGCTGCTACTGCTGTCGGCTGCCGACTAAAATAATCGTGCGGTAGACGACACGCCTCCAGGAGGCAGGGGAACCCGTAACATCGCGCCGTTCTGTAGTTATGCCTTGACTCGCAAATTTGGGTCGTTCGCTTAACGTGAAAAACAACGCTCAGGGGAAGCGCAACAAGCGAAAACTCGCGTAAACTTAGGACCATCGCTTGGCATATAGCTGCAGCAGCATATTTTGGAGTAAAGAGGGCGGGTCGACATGTGCAGCAGGCGTTGTTTTCAAATTTGGATGAGACACGATACAGCAGAACGTTTTTTCAAAGCGGAAGATACTACAGTAAATTATATCATTGAGATGCAGGATTCAGTATTCTGTGGGGCGGAGCCCCGGGGCAGGTTCTCTCTCATGTGGTTGGGGTGTGGAGGACATACCGAGGTGGGTTGGTGTCTCGAGTCTTCAGGGAACGGAGTGAGTCACCTATGTTGACCTTGAACTTGTGTGTAAAGAGGCGGTACAATCTAGGGGGAAGGGGACCTGGTATCCACATCGCCCTCCTCTTTTTTCGAGACGTGCAACTGCCGTTTCGGGGACAAACTACTTATTTATGATTAGAGTCGTTCATCTCCAAAACACGACTGCAGTCCTGGTAAAAGGGTTTCATTCTCGTACGGAGGCTGTTCGTACCCGCTCTATTGATAGTGGTCGCATAAAACACGAGAAATTCGCTCATGTCTCACGTGGTCGGATCATCACATTATTTCTAGCATATCCGAAAAGAGTCGCAAAAAAATCCCGATGATGGGTCTAAGCCTATCTGTATTTACGACACTTGTACGTACCAGGTACGAGTAGTGTTCCAGCTTTCGAAAATTAAACAACATCAGCTGTGAAAAGATCGAGGCTTGGTCGAACCACGTCTTTTGCAAGCTGAGTGTGATTGTACTTCGATCGCGTGTTATTAATACTACAGTATTACGGGGAACCATAGTTAATAGGACCTATGGTATACATAAAAACTATATATTTAAACCATTTTTACTAACAATATTTGGTCCTATTAACTATGCTCCCCCGTAATAGTACGGGTCTTGTATGACCTCATGCAGGACATACAAGTACTCGTAATCCGTATACATACGAGGGAAGACAAAATCTGCATGTACCAGGTACCTGGTACCAGTTACCAGGTACAGTATTAATAGTTATCTGGAACAGGCAGTACAGCATGTTTACCGCATGACTCGGGTACGACGATTATCAATAGTACTCCAAAGGGAAGTTTGTTATCCCTTTATTAATATTAATAGTACCCAGAACCAGCTACCGGGATACAGCAGCAGTGCAACATCCCATCTTGGTCTTGGAGTAGAGATACGTACGATCACAGCCGTACTGCTCTACGAGCCCCGTGGGTACTATTTACTGCTGTAGGTTACCTCGTACACACAGAAGTAGAGAGGCACGAGTAGCCAAAGTTTATCATAATCAGCAACATCAGCCGTATACTGGTATACCGGTCGCCCCGGTGGTTCAAGTGGTTAACCTCGAATTCTACTTGTGTTTGAGTCCTGGGTTCGAGCCCCAGGTGGGTCGGACAATTGACTTTACTTGCAAAAATAAAAATAAAAAAGGATTCAATTGTTGAGAGCGCCTTGCAGCGTGGGTAGGCACAACTCGATGCGAGTCGACGAGGGAAGAAAAGGCTGAAATCTTCTCGCGATAAAAATGAAGGCACGTACCGTAGCGGGAAGGGGGTAGAAGAGCCTGCTATGTGACCCCGTATCTGAGTTACGAGTTGGAAGGAGAGAGAGAAGAAGATGTGCGAAGATAATAAATGGGATGAGCAAAAAAAATACCAGGTACCAGGTACGAGTATCCGAATTCGGAAATCTTCTCGTCCAGACTACGACTACAAACAGGCCTTCGGTACATCAGGTAGGTGCGAAACACGGCTGGCCTGTGAGATGTACAGAGCACCCTCTCGTCTCTCGTGCGTACCAGGTTTGCGGCCGCTTGCGTTGGGTTGGCAGGTTGGTGCGCACCCGTACGAGAGGCGGGGTAAAGGGGCATGCTCGCATTTTCTTGTACAACTGCTGTACCAGTACCAAAGAGATCTGCTTCGTACTGCTGCTGCTCCTGTTGCGTGCGATTGATAATAATATGCAAAGCACCACCATCACCACCCACCATCTGCCGACTATCGCACGTCCAGCAGCAGGAGTAGTCGATACCTTGTAATGATGAACGGCCGCATTTGATCTGTCACACAGCAGCCGCAGCCCTTGCTGCTTTTCTCTTGCAGCTTTGCATTGACGGCTAGTTTTACGTTCGTACGGAATGGTGAGACGCCCTTTTTTTCACGCTCTTCCGTGGTGTGTGTAGTCAAGTCAGAGGTAGGAGGGAAGACGGTGTCAGGTCAGGCCCGTTCATGAAGAAGTCAGGCGGGGGTGGCGACCGCGCCGGCCGCGCGAGCGGCGTTTTCGGTGCGGAAGGACACATGCCTCCTCCTCCGCCCGGAAAAAAAAGGATCCACCCCGGCAGAACAAAGAGCAAGGCAGATCCGTTTATGCGCAACGACACAGGCGGTGGTGGTCATGAGAGCGGAGAAAGAAGCAGGGTGGAACTTTCACACGAGAAAACAAGACACTGCAAGGGTCTGTGTTGACGGAATCGATGCTCCACGCAATGCTGTCGCTCTATACACGAGGCATATCGCGTGCAAACCTGTTTGGCCAGGGCCTTGGCGGAGTCCAGGTCCAGGGGGTTCATCTTCCAGTTGCCGGCGATGAAAGGCACGCGGCCTCCGGCTACCATCTGGCACACCCCCTGGTTGGCGTTGACGCGCTCCTGCACGCCGCCTTGCCTCCCCAAACCAGACGATGCGCCGTGGAAGGCCGTGGTCGGGGCCATGAAGGCGGAGGCCACTGGCACGCCCGCCAGCACCATCGCGCAGGAGGATGAAGTGAACTTCATGGTCGTTGGTCGAGAGGGCACGAGGAGCTGCTGGAGAGACCTTGCAACGTCTTTGTGTCAGGCGTGTGAGAGAGGTGCAGCTGAGTAAAACAAACACGAACACGGAAACGCACGAAGAATATAGCCTTTGCCTCGTCCCTACCAGATACCGCCTCGAAAGTAGCATGGTACTCCATTGTGAGTTGTGTGCATTTTCTGAGATCTGAGGGAGTAGTAGCCGAAGGCCTCGTGCTTGTGCTTAAGAAGCTGTGCGTGCCTTTTTGCACAGATATCCTCGCTGACTTATCGCTCCTCCCGAGCCGATTGGCACCGTAAAAAGCGCAACCACAACTACTCCTGTGTTTGCGAACCTCTCAGTAGCAAGAGCCGAAAGCTCAAGCCTGTGTGTCGTTTGAAGTTTGCAATTCAGCAGTAGTACTCGTAGGTCTTTGGTGCACTCCAGACAAAAACACAGCAACCACCGACCACCGACTCCAGCTGAACTACAGCGAACAACCCGTAGCAAGTCGTAGCAGCTCACTGCACGGGTTGAGATCCCTGGCGGTGCTCTCGGTACAGGGTCTGCGGCATCTGCAGCGAGGAGGGAGGGAGGGAGGCAACGAGGGAGAGCAGAAGAAGCCCTCAAAAGTGGTTGACGGCAGACAAGGTCGGTGCCGGGCGATGCTTACGATTATATCTAACAGAACAACAGGGAGACAGAGAGAGGGTGTCGGGCTACGATAATTGTATCGGGCTGGCTGGCGGAGTCTGGTGGTCTTAGGCACATGTGTGCATATCATGCAGAGCACTCTCCCACCGCCACATACTGGTACCTAATATCGTATGATACGTACGTGGATGCATGTGTGTAGCAAGCGCATAGGTACACAAATTACGTACAAAACCGTGAATCGCGTGTCGCTGCTGCTGTGTCGCTGTGGTACAGCAGTATTTACCTGGTACACAGCAACAATATCATATTTTTGTAATATTGCGGGGGACCATAGTTAATAGGACCTGTCAAACACATAAATACCCATATATTTAACCATTTTTCCTAACAATATTTGGTCCTATTAACTATGGTCCCCCGTAATAGTTGCACAGCTCAGACAGATCATCTACAGATCATTCCCACTTGATGATATAGATCTTTCGAGGCAGATATATAATCTATTTCCGATCTTGTGTGATCTAACTCATGTTGCCGGATGGGACCCGTACTATTATCTGCATGATCTACTATATAATAGCTGTAGCGCATGTTTTGCATGATCTATTAATATCATAGCACATGGTTCCTCGGGTAGATCTGTACTTTGTACTGGTACAGATAATTTACAACTCTTATCACCAGGGCAGGTGACGAAGTCCGGATGTCTGGCGCATAATGTTTTTGTTCAATCAAGGATTTCTGTCGGAAAGGTACACAGCAGTATTAATATTAATATTAACAATCATGATTGAAAACTTTCCGGGATGCGCGTAATCGGAGACGAAAAAACGCTCGTAAAAAATAGCATTATTTTGTTGGGAAAAAAAAAACACTTGCAGCAGCGACAGCACGCACTTGCAAGACGAGCAGAAGTCGTGCAAGCAGCAGTACCTACCTGCATCGGCCAGCAGCATGCAGCAGAGAGTAGGCTGCAGAAGCAGTAAGCAGTAGCATGCACCACCAGGCAGAAATGCGGTCTATCCTGCGCTCGTCGACACTCCCTGTTGTCCTCTCTGCCCGAGAAGGGGTTGTAGCTGCGAAGGTCAGGAGCGTGGCGGCAAGGGTTCACGCGCTTGCCGCAGCAGCAGCAGCAGCAGCAGCAGCAAGCAGCAGCAGCGCTTGCTCGAAGCGGCTCTCTTGCTTGCAGCAGCAGCAGCAGCAGCAACAACAGCAGCAACAGCAGCAGTTAGCAGCAAACTACATGCAGCAGCAGTAGTCCGTGACGTGCGGCAGCAGCATCAGCAGCAGCAGCAGCAGCAGCAGCAGCAGGTAGCAGAGACATGCAGCAGTAGCGGCAGCAATTCTTCTCGCTAAACCTCGCCGGTAGCAGATGTGGCCTGAAGCCACTCTCGGGGCAAGCTTGGCCAATCCAAAAGCGCCCGGAGAGTTTTCGGCGAACATAATTCAGCGGTCGAATCTCTTATCAAACAAATATGGTTCTAATACAATATGCTATCCAAAAATGCCATAAGTTCGTCATATTTGTGCAAATTTGATAAGGCTTTTTGATTATTAATAGTTGTCGGCAACGGGAGAATATTAAAGCTTTTTCCTATGCGGTTCGATTTCGAGCTTCAGAATTGTATCAACGGGAGAATATTAAGGCTTTTGCCTATGCGGTTCGATTTCGAGCTTCAGAATTGTATTTTTCGATCCCAAAAAATGAAGGCATCTGCCCAAGCAGTCCGAATATACTAAATCCGACCTGATTTTTTTCGATTCAAGAATCATGGCCCTAAATCCGATGATCCTGGCCATCGGATTTTCAAGGCGAAAAATATATGGTCTCTAAATTCAAAGTGCCATCCACGACAGCAAGCAGCAGCAGAACGATCGATGAGCTGGATGGTGACACAGCTGGATAGCGACGTTGCTTCGCATCCGACGCACAGTCGGCTGGCGCGGGCTCGGGCGTAGAGGCAAAGAGAAGCGCACTCGGCGCGCACCTCTCCGTGGATGCTTACTCGTGAATAGCAGCAGCAGCGGCAGTCAGTCGTGTGTGAAATACAAAATACCTAGACAGGTTGACTCTACGTAGCGCACTCGACGTGTCTCTTCACCACCAGACCAGAGGCAGTCAGCGTAGGTTCGGACGCTTGGGTCCTACACGCAGAGCAGCGCACTCGGCGCTTCCCTTCGCGGCGCCAGACCGCGACAACAGCAGTTGGTCTCGGCGTTTGCTCGAATCTCGACTCACCCAATAAACCCGATTTTTCCGCACAGTAAGACTGATTCGATTCGCAAACTGCACAAAGCTGAAAATGTCATCCGGTCGAAATCTGCAGCTCAAAGTCTGAACCGCATAAGAAACAGCCTAATGCAAATCCTGTACGAGTGCCAAGTGTATTTTTTTTTTTGCGCAGACACTCTGTTAATAGACGATATAGTAGATCAAGATCTGTCTGAGTTGCGCTGTATGAATACATTTGTAGTTGTCAAGAAGATGTAAATACATACCCGGTACAAATCAGGGTCCACTCATGCTCGACAAGAAACCGGCTGGCATTCCGATCTCGTCAAAAATTGGGCAAAATCTGTTGAGCCCTTTGGCGAAACCTTGCCCCGTTGTCAAAACTCTTATGGGGGACGATATTGAACAAGACCTACGGTGAACACAAAAACCTATCAGTATACATTTACCTATTTTTAACAACAGCATTTGGTCCCATTTACTATGGTCCCCCGAAACAGAACTTCGATCCCATGGCCTTTGTAATGTGCCAAGCACCAGCCCGCTCGTATATCAATCACCTGGTACGTGTGGTATGCATGGAGATCCCTCGCTGAAAGGATGGACCGCTCCTGCCTGACACAGCGTGACGTTTTTATCCCAAGCTCCTCGCGGGATGCAGCCGCTGAAGAGGGTGTAAAAAGAAGGACTTCGGAACGTTGGGATTGTGCGGTAGTCCCATCTAAGTGTTTAGGGGTGCGAAGTCGTATCGTCAATCGGTACATTACAGATCGTACTGACCGCGCCAGCAGTCCGTATACTACATCTTGTATGCTGGAAAGCGAGTCACGATTCCATATTTTGTTGTCGATATCTGCGGGTCCCGAAAGGGTTCAAGGATGTCCCGTGCAGTAGTCCCAAGACTATATACTGATCGCACAAGCAGTCAGTCAGTATACTGGACTGCACCAGTATACTATGAAGCGGGCAGCGTTTTTTTTTTTTTTTTTTCGTTTTGTTTTGTTTCATATTTTAAACGTGGGCCTTGAATGCTATAATACGCAAGGCGTGTCGCGGACTACTGTAATCCAAGGGCTAACATCGTAACGCCTACTCTTTTCCTGCCACCGCCTCCGCCGCCGCCGTCGCTGCCACCGCCGCTGTGTGGCATCTCGATTCCGCAGCGCAGGAGACGAGCTCGCGAGGAAAGGCATGGCGCAGCAGACGACGGACAAAGCGGGGCCTCGCCACCCCCTTCTAGAGTGCTGTCCCATCTACTCAAACTTTTTCGCGTACTCGTCGGGTGTGAAGGGTGCCGGGATCGACCTTGTCCGCTTCAGCCGCTCGTCGCGGGAGGCGGAGGTGGAGTCGGTGGGTGGGAGGGGGGCGGGGATCGCAGACAGGCGCTCTCCCGAGGGGTACGCCAGTCAGCAGCAGCAGCAGCAACAACAGGTGCTTAATCATCAGCACCAGCAGTATCAGCAGCAGCAGCAGCAGCAGCAGCAGAATCTGCAGTACCAGCAGCAGCAGTATCACCAGCAATATCACCAGCACCCCCCGCACCAGCACCAGCCTCAGCACCAGCATCAGGTCTGCATCATTTCTACCTTCAGACTTTGTTTTAGAATTTCTACCACCACTACTACCACCACCGGCCTAACCTTCTGCCGATGTTGTCCATCTGACCCACCCCGAGAAAACTTCTGTGCGGGGCAGCAGTGTTTACGCTCTGGCCCAGCTTACGGCGATCGAAGTCGCTAAGGCGCACTCGGAGCTTGCTTTGGGGTACGCTTTAGCTTGGAGTTAAGCTTAGGGTACGGGTCGAGGTTGGAGTTGACGTTGGAGTGGGGTTGAGTCGCGATTTATGAAACATCCAGAAATCGGAAAAGCACGAAAAAACTCTCAGAAACACGGATGTTTTTTCCTGGTACTTTATCTGGTATGCTTTATCTGGTATGCTTAGTGGTTTGACAATGGTAAAGGGACCTTTCTCCACCCCCCTCCTCCTTTTCCTACGCTGCTTGCCCCCCCCCACACTTCGTTCTACCCCACCCCACCCCCGCCCTCCCCTCCTATTTCGCCTTCGCTGCTTAACCGCCGGTTCGCTGCGTACCTCGGCCTGCCCCCCCCCCCCCCCCCAACCATGCAGGCGTATCGCCCTTTTCCCGACTGTAGCCCAGCCGACAGCGGGGGCAGCACTTTTGGGCCCGGGGCCGGTGCTAAGCTTCCCTCTCAGTGGACCGGCTTCGGCGGGGGGGGGGAGAAGGTGGCGACGTTTATGGCTACCTCGGACCCCCGCATGTCAGCAGGAGGCAGGGTTGGGGGTTGGGTCGCTGGCGGCGGCGGCGGCGGCGGTGGTGGTGGTGGCGGTGGTGGTGGCGGCGGCGGTGGGGTTGGTGCTGGTGGTGGTGGCGGGAGTGGATTCGCCGCGGGCGCCGGCTATGATAACCCCTTTGTGGGGACGGGTCCGGACTTTAATGACGTGTCTGGGGGGCCGCCGGGCTCGGTGGGGGCCACCTTCTCGCAGACGATGGCTGGTATCTCCAGCGTCACCGGCGGCGGCGGTGGTGGTGGTGGTGGTGGTGGTGGTGGTGGTGGTGGCGGCGGCGGTGGTGGTATTGGCGGTGTTGGTGGTGGTGGTGGTGGTGGTGGTGGTGTTGGCGGTGGCGGTGGCGGCGGTGGTGGTGGTGGTGGTGGTGGTGGGATAGGCGTTCTGAGCGGCAGCGGAGGAAGTGCCGGCGGTTCCGCGTATCCTGGACTGGGGGTAGGGGTGGGTGGTGGGGTTAGTGTTGGCAGCACCAGCGGCGGCGGCGGGGGAGGGGGTGGAGGGGTGGGGGGGGGGGTTGGAGGGGCGGCGGGGGGGGGCGAGGGGATGGAGGGCGCCTCGAGCTCGGCCCCCTTTGGCGGCAGTGGCGTCATCGGCGCAGGCGGTGGAGGAGGGGGGGGCTTGGGGTTACCAGTAGTGAGCTCCTCGCTGTTGGCCGGCGTGGGGGGGGGGGGCGTTGGCGGACAGGGGGGGGGGGATTTCACGGGGTACCCTTTAGGGTCGAGGAAGCCTTCCTCGGTGTTCTCGGACACGGGGATTTTCAGGGGAACGGGAGCGGGCGCGGCTGTTGCTGGAGGGGGGGGGTTCTGGAAGCATCACACGGAGGGGAGCAGCGGCTCTTGGCACCGGCAACAAGAGGTTCGGGTCAGGGGTTGGGTTAGGGCCATGGTTAGGGTCAGGGGTGGGGCTAGGATTGGGTTTTGGGGTGGGAACAGGGTTAGGGTTGGGGTTATCGGTCACAAAGCCACAAAACAGAGAGCATGTACAATATATGTATATATTCCTCCGGTCGCCTGCAAGCAAGGTGGGTTGATAAAAGATGACACGAGTAGTACCCAAAAGCCAGCACGGTAGTAACATCGATATCGCAAGCAACCTTTTGTTAACATTTTGTTTTGTTTGTTCGTTTCCCTGCCCGTGGACCGTTGCTCGTGCACGCGTGCTGTCTGCGCCGGTCGCTTGTGCACGCGCATCCCTTGGTCCGAGGGGTGGCAGGACCTTCAGGTGTCGTGCATGAGCTGGTTCCCGCACTGCCAGGTGTCACGCCGCGATGGCATGGAGGCGGCCGACATCCGCATGCTCGCAGTCGGATACGCCAGTGGCAAGGTGTGGGGGCGTCTCGACCGTTGACAACCCTTGGTGGGGCGTTGACCATTGACTGTCAAAACTCTGTTGACCGTTGGCCGTTGACTGTTAACTGTTGGTCGTTAACCGTTGACGATTGGCTGTTAACGGTTGGCCGGCAGGTGGCCGCTGACCGTTGACAGATGCTGATCGTTGATGACCGCTGGTCGGCGTGGGTGACCGTTGGTGACAGTTTTTTGTGAGCTGGCGTCTACCGGTGTTCGTTGACGGTTGACCGCTGTGGCCCGTTGACCGTTGCTGACAGCAGCACGCCTCCTTCTAATCTTCCAGACATCAGCGTTGTAGTGGTATTCAGCTGCCGTCCTCTGCTGTAACCCCCTCCGCTCCCCCCCCCCCCCTCCCTTTGAAGGTCGGGTTGGTTCGATTCCCGGACGGGAGGGGTCACGGAGAAAACATCTGCATCCTGCCGGCGCTCAAGAAGAATCGTCCCTGTAATGCCGTTGCCTGGGACCCGGCCAACCCGTCACGGCTAGCGGCTTGCTGGTCGAAGGTGGGTGGTGGCCGTAGAGGCGGTGGTGGTGGTGGTGGTGGTGCTCGTTAGGGAGGTGGCGGTGGTGGGTGATGGTAGTGGTTAGAGGGGATGGTGGTGGTGGTGGTGGTGGTAGTGGGCGGTGATGGAGGTGGCGAAAGGAGAGGGGGGAGGATGTCGTGATGGTGGTGATGGTGGCCGGGGGGGTGGGGAGTCGAGGCAATGAATGTGCCGGCGAGTGCCGCGGCGCGAAGAAGGGCTTGGTCGTGCTAAAAAATTCCGTCCCGACGACCGCGATTGGTCTTTCGCTGTCAGGCAAAATCGGCATTCACCTCCCGCGTGTTGTCTCAAGCCGGAGGATGTAGAGCATGGCGATCCGGCGTCAGAGCCTACGCCGCTATTCTTCCGCAAAAGCTGGGGGGTTTTTTGTTTCGCGTGTCGTGCCGGCCTCCCCCGTTTGCCTTGGCCTGCCTCCCTGTCTTTTTTCGGGGGCAAAAAGAGGGGCTACAGAAAACATTTTGCGCACATCTCGACAGATCAGATCCTCAACTCATCATATCGCTAGACCTGTCAGGGCAGAGAGATCCCTGACACTTGAAAAACGTGCTCAATATAGATGATGTTTGCCGGGTGGAATTTGTGGACTCTGTATGATCTGTATAATGTGCATGATCTGTATGATTTGTATGGTATGTATGTTCTGTATGGCCTGCATGATATGTATGACATGTATGGTTTACGTGATGTCACCCCCCCCCCCCCGTCCCCCCCCGTCCCCCGCTTCATTTTTCCCCTCCGAAATACGGAACAAAACCAGAATCGAAGCGACAAAAGCCTGGCCGTGTTTGACATCAACTACGTCCAGCAGTGGCAGAGCGGTGTCGGCGCGAGCTCCGCCCAAGGTCCGGTGGGGGCCCGGAGGGCAGCAGCAGCAGCTGCTGCAGCGGCTGCTCTCGCCAATGCTGGCGCAACAGGCTCTTCTGCGGCTGTTTCAGCGGCTATGGCGGCGGCGGCGGCGGGGGGGGGGGGGAACGGGGGTAGTAGGGCTAGCAGCAGCAGCAGGCGGAGCTGCGGGTGGGGGGGGGGGGGGCGGGGTCGGAGGCAGCGGCGGTGGCGGCGGCGGCGGCGGCGGCGGCGCCATGAGTAGCATGATCAGTAGCATGGCTGGGACGGGGGTTGGGGTGGCGGCAGCAGGAGGGGGGGGAGGGGGGGGGGCTTCTAGTGACGATGAAGACGAGGGCATCGTCAGCGGGGTCGGAGGTGATGGTGGCGGCGTTGGTGGTGGCGTTAGTGGGAGTGGTGGCGGCGGCGGTGGTGGTGGTGGCGCGGGTTCGAGAATGCCTGGAGGTGGGGGCGGGGGGTTTCCGCTCGGCGGTCCCGCCTTGTCTGGGGCAGGGTTGAGGGGGGCGGGAGGCGGGGGGTCGATCAGGGAAGGGGGTGGTCAGGTCTGGCCGATCAGCAAGGTATGTTTGTGTGTGTCCATAGTTTGTGTCTGCGTGTCTGTGATATGTGTCTGCTTGTCCATGAGTTGTGTGTGTGCCCATGGTTTGTGTCTGCGTGTCTGTGATGTGTGTCTGCTTGCCCATGAGTTTTTTGTGTGTCCGTAGTTTGTGTCTGTCTGTCTGTCTGACTGTCTGAGTGTCTGTCTGTCTGTCTGTCTGTCTGTCTGTCTGTCTGTCTGTCTGTCTGTCTGTCTGTCTGTCTGTCTGTCTGTCTGTCTGTCTGTCTGTCTGTCTGTCTGTCTGTCTGTCTGACTGTCTGTCTGTCTGTGTGTCTGTCTGTCTGTCTGTCTGTCTGCCTGTCTGTCTGTCTGTCTGTCTGTCTGTCTGTCTGTCTGTCTGTCTGTCTTGTCTGTCTTTCTGTCTGCCTGCCTGCCCGTCCGTCCGTCCGTCCATCCGTCGGTCGCATCACCCCCCAACTATCTGCGTGCTTACTCCTTGCAACGCGCTCCACGCCTGCACCACTTTACGAAAACCAACCTGCCCCCGGGCGGGAAAGAGCACCTACTCTTGGGACTCCCCTAACGCGGCCTACGACAACGAGCAGACAGATTACGGCATGAACAACGACGGCTACGTCTCTCTCGCATGGGTGCCGGGGCACGACTCGCTGCTACTGGCCGGCACGGCTTCGAAATTCCTCAAAATCGTCGACATTCGCGTTGTGTGAGTGCTGGTTTTTGTCATGGAGGGGACGGGCGGGGGAGGGAGGGCGTGGTGGTGGTGAGGGTCGGGGTAGTGGGGATGGTGTTGGTCGACGATGGCAGGGTCGGGAGGGGGGGGAGGTGGCGGCGGTGGTGGTGGTGGTGGTGATGGTATTAATAGTAGCAGTAGCTGTTGTTGTGGTATTATGGGGGACCAGAGTAAGTAGGACCTAATATTGTTAATAAAAATAACGATATACATACCAGTATATAGGTTTTTGTGTGTACCGTAGGTCCTGTTCAATATATTACGGGGGGCCATAGTTAATAGGACCAAATATTGTTAGTGATAATAACGATATATATATATATATATATAGGTTTTTGTGTGTACCGTAGGTCCTATTTCATATATTACGGGGGACCATAGTTAATAGGACCAAATGTTGTTGGTAAAAAAAGGGAAATGTATAGGGTTTGTGTCCACCGTAGGTCCTATTTAACATGGTCCCCCGTAATAGCGCCCCGAAATAGTAGTAGTAGTAGATGCAGTAGTGTTGGTGAGAGTGCTAGGAGTAGTACTAGTGGTTGTTGGAGTAGTAGTAGTATAGCGGTAACATATTTGTGGTAGTAGTTGCTCCAATAGCGGCAGCAGTAGTCGTGGTAGCAGTAGTTGAGCGGCTGCCAAGATGCTGCTGTACCATAGTCCAGCGGTAGCACTATTACGGGGCACCATAATAAATAGAACCTGCGGTAGACACGAATACCAATATATTTCCCTTTTACTAACAGTATTTGGTCCTATTATCTATGGTCCCCCGCAATAGTCATGGACTTGCTGCTGTAGTACGTGTTTATACAGCAGTAGTTGGCTGCTAACATATATATATGTTATACAAGTTTTCCCTTCGGAGTGGCATGCGGTTCACCCTTCTTTGCTACTCGCCGAACACCCCACGGCGCTTCGCGGTTGGTGCAAGCAACGTCTTGCCTGGTCGGTGAAAAAACTCGACGTTTCTCCGTCCCGGTATTGTAGGGACGCGCGGTGCATATGGCCATACGACTACGGCCTCGCATGACATGAGTGCCACCCCTTCCCCCTCCCCGCGTGTGCGGGGTGCAAACAAGGCCTGCCTGGTCGGTGAAAACCCGACGTGCTCTGTCCCGGCAATGTAGGGATGCGAGGTATCTATGGTCACAGGACTACGGCCACGCATGGCATGAGCGCTAACCCCCCCATCCCCCCGCGCGCGCGCGGTTTCAAACAATACCTGCCTGGTCGGCGATAACCCCACGTGCTCCGTCCCGGCATTTGTAGGGATGCGGGGTGTCTATTGGTCATCATACGACTACGGCCATGCAATGCGTGGCATGGGTACCCCCCCCCCCCCCCCTCCCCTCCGGCGCGCGCGCCCCGCATCTCAGCCCCGCTACCCATAGGAGCATCGAGGCGCACAAAGGACCCGTCAGCGGCATCGTGGTGAGGGCCATAGACCCGAGGGTGGTGGCGACATGGTCCGAAGCTCCAGGGGTGAGAGGTTGAGCCTTGCCGGGCGTTTTGTTAGGGGTCTGCTGTATCATGCGTAGATACATCAGTGGGGGGCGCGTACTCATGTTGAGACAATCCCGTGATAAAGCCAATATAAAACGTGGGTCTTCCTTTCATCTCAATTACGGGGGACCATATTAAATAGGACCTACGGTACAGACAAAAACCTCTATATTTCGCTACTTTTACTACAGCAAAATTTGGTCCTATTTACTATGGTCCCCCGTAATAGTTACATGGTCTTTATACTTTACAAAATTGAACAGAATGATCCCATACTAAAGTTCCCAAGCAGGTTTTTTTTTTTTTGTTCTTCTCGTGACGAAAAGCCGTTTTAACCAGGTCTTTATTTATCTATCTCCCGAAAACGTCTCGAAACAGATGTTCTTTTGAAGTGGGTGCCTGCCTGTCAGATACACTGCTGCACCGATTTCTGCGGTATATTAGTAGTTGTTGTAAATGTAGTATATAACAGGGCTTTCCTACGGAGAGGCCATAGTGAGGGCGACGCAAGGAGTACGGTTTACCTCGATAGCAGCACAGCATCACCATAAGTGCACAGCAGCAGCGGCAGCAGCAGCAACGGCAGCAGCAGCAAAAACAACAACAGCAGCAACTACTGCGGGGGACTATAGTAAATAGGACCAAATATTGATAGTAAAAATAGGTAAATATATACCGTACCAGGTAGGTTTTTGTGTGTACGGTAGGTCCTATTTGCTATGGTTCCCCGAAATACTACACGGCTGCATCTGCATCTTCTGCCAAAACGGAGAAGTAGCGGTCGGACAAAGCGTGTAGGCAAAGCAGGAAACTAAACTGTAAAACTAAACGTGCACGCACGAATTTCTCGACTGTTTTGGTCGGTCTTGCCCGACACGGAGCGGCATGACCGTGGCTTGAATCTATGTCGAGAGTCGAGGTCAAAGGTCTGGCGTCGCATGAGGTAATGTATACCTACCGGCGTGTTGATAGCTCAGGAGAAAGAAAGCAAATCGCTCCGCGTGGAAGAAAGTTTCTTCTTTTTTTGTAATGTGTTCGTACTGCTGCCGACTGCTCGGCCAATTTTATCGAGAAAATCACTCACTCCCCCCCCCCCCCGGCTTTCCCCGCATCTCTGCACACGAAGGAGCAGTAGCAGCAGCAGCAGCAGCAGCAGCAGCAGCAGCACAGGAGTATACAGCATACGCACAACTACCGCTGCTGCTGCTGCTGCCCCTGCTGTGGTTTACCTCAGCGCGCATCTCTGGTGCACTTTCTCTCGTGTTCCTTAGTTTTTTTTTTCTTTCTTTTTTTGTCCTTTAATTTATATGTTTGTTGCTTTGTTTTTTTTTTGTCGTTCATATTATGTACAGCTACATACTACTGTACGTCGTAATAGTGCCTGGTTTGTATTGGTAGGCACAATTCGATGCGAGTCGACGAGGGAAGAAAAGGCTGAAATCTTCTCGCGATAAAAATGAAGGCACGTACCGTAGCGGGAAGGGGGTAGAAGAGCCTGCTATGTGACCCCGGATCTGAGTTACGAGTTGGAAGGAGAGAGAGAAGATGTGTGAATATTAATAAATGGGATGAGCAAGCAAAAAAAATGTACACATCCGTAGGCGAAAAGCCTAGCCTTTCGTCGGAGTTGAGAAAGAAGCATACCTGCCATACCTGCAGCTATGAAAGCAGCAGGCGACTCCGGCTGGCGTGCTACACGTACGCTCGCCTCACGGCCATACTGCCGAGTGCTGAACTGTGCCGCTGTGGGACCGCGTAGGCGCGAGGTGGGAGCGGGGGCCAGAGGTCCGTACTGGCTGAAGTCTTGCCACGCCAATGGTGTCCAACCACGCCGACTACAAATTGTGGCGGGTGTGGTGTGGCGTCGTGGCCCGCGTGTGGTATGCGGCAAACCATGCGTTGTTCGTTTTTGCTGACGAGGTGCGGGCACTTTCTTGTCTGTTTCACTTACCCGTTGACAGAGTCAAGTTTTTTTTTTTTTGTCGGCTACTGGCGGGAAGGCCTGTCGATTGGTGGCCCGAAGCTGAAAGAGAAAAAAAAAGCCGTGGAAGCACTGGTGGAAGAACGGCTCTGTTCGGTAAAGGAAGGGCCGCAGTAGTGACGAATAGGTGCTAGTAACACCGACCCTCACTTTCTGAAAGCGTAATGGTATTTATTCAACAGGAAGAAGAAGAGACTGCGATCCGCGCAGAAAGATATACGTACACTAGCGTTGGGTACTGCTTTTGCGGTATAATAGTAGTGCCGCATGCAGAGAGGATTCACAAATCTACCTACTGTATGTCGCTGGCCATGCATGTTCGTTTGTCCTTGACGAGAAACCGACCCGACCCGACCCGACCCGACTCGACTCGACTCGACCCGACCCGACCCGACCCGACCCGCCCCGACCCGACCCGACCCGACCCGACCCGACCCGACCCGACCCGACCCGACCCGACCCGACCCGACCCGACCCGACCCGACCCGACCCGACCCGACCCGACCCGACCCGACCCGACCCGACCCGACCCGACCCGACCCGACCCGACCCGACCCGACCCGACCCGACCCAACCCGACCCGACCCGACCCGACCCGACCCGACCTTGTTTGTCCTTGACGAGAAACCGACCCGACCCGACTCGACTCGACTCGACCCGACCCGACCCGACCCGACCCGACCCGACCCGACCCGACTCGACCCGACTCGACTCGACTCGACTCGACTCGACTCGACCCGACCCGACCCGACCCGACCCGACCCGACCCGACCCGACCCGACCCGACCCGACCCGACCCGACCCGACCCGACCCGACCCGACCCGACCCGACCCGACCCGACCCGACCCGACCCGACCCGACCCGACCCGACCCGACCCGACCCGACCCGACCCGACCCGACCCGACCCGACCCGACCCGACCCGACCCGACCCGACCCGACCCGACCCGAACCGACCCGACCCGACCCGACCCGACCCGACCCGACCTTGTTTGTCCTTGACGAGAAACCGACCCGACCCGACTCGACTCGACTCGACCCGACCCGACCCGACCCGACCCGACCCGACCCGACCCGACCCGACCCGACCCGACCCGACCCGACCCGACCCGACCCGACCCGACCCGACCCGACCCGACCCGACCCGACCCGACCCGACCCGACCCGACCCGACCCGACCCGACCCGACCAGACCAGACCAGACCAGACCCGACCCAACCCGACCCGACCCGACCCGACCCGACCAGACCAGACCAGACCAGACCCGACCCAACCCGACCCGACCCGACCCGACCCGCGAGTTGTGATCCCGGTCCGTTGACAGCCCTTAAAATATTCACCCTGTTCAACAGCGAGCTAGTACCTACACACAGTAGCGAGCACTACCCTACCTGATAGAAATTTGTCTTTTCTTCGGGGGGGATAGTTTCCTGCTACGCGAGTCCCCAGCTACAGCCGTACATCCGTACGACTGACTCGCTTTTTTTTCTTTTCTTTTTAATCCTCCGGGGGATCGGTAAAAATAAAGCTTAAGCTCGCCACACTTCCTCGTTTCAATTTCGTGTCGTGTGTCAATTTAGCCTATAGCTCCCGTTGCAACGTCAGCACAGGCTGCTGTTGCGACTGACTATTTTTCCCATCCCCCTCCCCCCCCCCCCATTCTGTCTGCGTGTGCCCGGCAGGAGCCGGTGAAAATCTGGGATGTTCGCAAGCTCCAGGACGGTTCCAGCGTCTCCAAGGGTCCCAGCTACTACCCCCCTACCCCGCCCGTGGCGGTTCTGCGAGCTCCCACGGACCCCACAAGCTCGGTCGTGGATGTGAGCTGCTTTTTACTAGGGGTGTTGCTCGGAGCCGATTCACCCAATGAATCGGAGCGATTGGAATCGGAATCGGAATCGCAATCGGAATCGCAATCGGAATCGGCAAATCGGCCGATTTGTTTTTACCGGCAAAAGATCGGCACAGCATCGGTCAAACATCGCGTCCCGATTTGTATGACTAAGAAGTTAGGATTACTCCGAGATTTTATCGTAAAACAAGGATTCACTCACATCCACCCGATACATCGGGCATTATCGTCTGCGCCGAAAACTGATGAGTTTTTTCAAATATCGGATTCCAAAACAAGGATTCACTCACACCCACCCGATACATCGGATATTATCGTCTGCGCCGAAAACTGATGTTTTTTTCAAATATCGGGGGGAAGCAAACACAGCCCCTGTAGGGCTTGAAGCCGTGGCTTGAAGGGGGGGGGGGGGGGGTGGGGGGGGGGGGGGGGGGATCGGTCGAGCGAATCGACCCGGAGTTGTTGGTGGGAAGAGGGTGCGCGTATATACATATCCCAGAGCTGCGACGCAAGGAGATACATAAACGCCCGACGTATGCGTACGCAGCAGCGATGTCGGGTGGGAGCCGTGCAACCTGCTTGATGCACTGCTGTACGAGGACACATGTTTCGTATTTGCTGGTTTGGATCTATCTTTTGTTGCGCAGATCGTGCACGACCCCCTGGTAACGACGGGTTAGGATTCAGACGGCTCTACTACGTACCTGTGTATCTTGATCCTGACCTAAGCGTGAGACGTTGCGACGAATACCCTCCCAGGGTAGTAGGCCGTGCTCGCTGCACGGTCCCGCTGAACGGCGGATGCGGAGCCAGGCTTTTGGTTGCTGTTTTGTTTTCGTTCTTATGATACGTGTTTTTAATAGTTCACCAGGTATATATTTATGTACGAGGATGTTTAAAAATATGTAAATAATCTCGTTGCCTTTTTTGGTCTACGCCCCTGTCTTTCTTTTTTTTATCTTAGACCTCAGATCCGGTATCACATACTGGTAGCAGGGGCTCTCCTCCCCCCCCCCCCCCCCCCCCTACCTCCCCACTCCCGTCAAGAATGCCTAGTATATATTTTTAATCGCGAGAAAGAAGTTCAGGCTAAACTTCCTCGTCGTGTCGCGTCCCCTCGCTCCGAACAGGGTTAATATGTCTTAATAGCAGTATTCATAGCAGCGCCGTGTAGTTTTATTTTTCAACAGCATACATGGTTTTATTGTCTTATATTTCTGGTCTTGCTTTATGTTGTTGTGTTCTCGTGCCCGGTACGCTGGCATTTCACGTGGTTGGCACTTGAATCTCCGTTTTTTGTTTTTGTTTTTTTGGGTCTCCCTCTGTGTCACAGTCTGTGACCACAGAATCAGTATCTCTCTAGGGATGAAGAATCAGGACGGGCACTGGGTGTGCTGATGGAGCTGGGTAGAAAGGACGATTTAATGTGAAGACAAGAACATATGCACACCCACCCCCCTAAGTTTCTGAGCTGTCAGATTATGTCCCCCTACCTACATAAGAGTGAGCGCGATCGAAATGTCATATTTCCCAAAATATAGGCGCACCCACTCCTTGAACTCTGCAGCTTCAGACCTTGACTTACCTCGTATACAGACTGTAAGTATACCCTGCATGAGGCCGTATGGAATTCGCGGTACGCGCGATCGAAGTATCACACACAGCCTTGCAAAGATGAGCTTCGACGAAATCCTCGATGCCACAGTTGTTGTTGTTGTTGTTGTTGTTGTTGTTGTTGTTGTTGTTGTTGTTTTTCAAATTTTATGAATATACGTACGCAGCGTGCGGAGATCGGAGTTTTCGACGAAGTCGTCCCGTCTCACTCACAGTTGATGCTTAATTTTATTTCAACATTATTTGATTTGTTTTTGTAAATATTTTATGCGATCCCACCTTCGACAGTTACAAATGCCTCACCCTGTTGGACACCGAGCTATGACGGGCGGCCGTTTTTCCAGTGGCCAGGACCCACCGTATACACCAAAACGTAACTATTTCAGTATCTTTCCGTACCTACTACGGTGAGCATGTTTGGTCCCGATTACAGTGTTCCCCCCGTAACAGTTGCTTTTAGTAGCGAGGGAGAGCTATACAGTACGTTCCCCATCTCTGTTGCTGGTCGTTTGCCGCATGTGGCGTGGTGTCCCAAGCCCGAGCGATGTCGTGTGTGCCTTTTTTTGTTTGTGTGCACGGCTGTTCAATGGTTGGGTCAAACTTCGCGGGTCGGTTCGGGTCGGGTCGGGTAAGGGCGACCCGACCCAATCCACGAAAGTGTGAAAACCTCCTGACCCGACCCGACCCGACCCGACCCGTGAGAATACGAAAAGTTCCCGACCCGACCCGCGAGTGGGAGTCATGGCCCGTGAAGAGCCCTGTTTTTTTTCCCCTTATTGTGCCATGTACTGGTTTTCCAAGAGAAAACGCATGCCTCTTCATATGGGGGGGTCATATGGTACATAACCCGCGAGAACTACGTTTTTTTCGTTTTTTTCTTGTCCGGGCAGGTGGCGTGGTGTCCCAGCCGCAACGATGTCGTGGCGACCGTGCACTCGAACGACAGGCGGAAGGTCTGCCTGTGGGATCTTCAAGGAGGCAGTAACATGCGGAAGGTGATAATATGTTGTTTTTGCTGTTGTTGTTGTTGTTGTTGTTTTTGTTGGTGGTGGTGATGGCGGTGGTGTTGGTGGTGTTAGTATTGTTGGTGCTGTTGTTTGTGGTGGTGGTGGTGATGATGGCGGTGGTGTTAGGTGATAGTGTAGGTGGGGGTGGTGATGGTGGTGTTAGTTTTGGGGTGGTGGTGGAATATGTTGGTGGTGGTAGTGGTGGTAGTGGTGGGGGGGGCTGGTAATCGTGATCGCGGTCGTGTTGGTGTTGGTGGTCTGTCGGTGTGGTCGGCGGTGCCCTCCCCTCCCCTTGTCTTGTATATATATGTATATATGTGTGTGTTGGGTTGGCATCGGGTGGCAACGACACCGTAAAACATGCAGTTTACTGCGTAGGCTAGACAAACAGCGTACCGTTTGTTTTGTTTGTTTTTCCTTGGCGGTCGCCCACAGCTGGTGGTCGAGTTAGATCATTTGTGCGAGGTAAAGAACCTTTACTTCGCACAAGGGGAATTGATCGTAGCACGTAGTGTTCGAAGCAAGACACCCAAGAGGCAGTTACATAGTACGCACATTGCTGTCTCTGGAAATGCCTACACCGGAAATTGAATTCACTCATTAAAGCTGTCATTTAGATGCAAGCCCGCCTAACAAGTGGTTCTTAGTAGGATGCAGCTCACCCTTCATGCGACTCGACAAACACCTCACGGCGCTTCGCGCTTGGTGCAAGCAATGTCTGCCTGGTCGGTGAAAACCCGACATGCTCCGTCCCGGCGTTGTAGGGATGCGAGGGTCTATGGTCATACGACTACGGCCATGCATGAGATCGAGTACATCTCTCCTGTCGAGTACCCCCCCCCCCCCCCCCCTTTTCCCGCCCACGGGCAAACAGACTCCCTAGACCACCGGCCCTCCTCCCCCCCCCCTCCCCTCAATCAGAACGCCACCAAAAACGTCACAATTGTCTGGATATTTAATGGACCCCCGCCCCCCCCCCCGCTCTCATGATGATCATACGACTACGGCCATGCATGAGATCGAGGACATCTCTCCAATCGAATACACCCCGCCCTAGTCTATGGTCATTCGACTACGGCCATGCATGATATCGAGTACCCCCCCCCCCCCCCCTTTTTTTTCCGCCCACGAACAAACAGACTCCCTACGACCACCGGTTCACGAAGCATGCGATCTCCACCATCAGCTGGCAGCCTCGAGGCCTCAGGCCCCGTCTGCCTTCGGTCATGTCGGCGGCGGGAGCGGCCGCAGCAGCGGCAACAGCAGCAGCAGCGGCAGCAGCAGCAGCGGCAGCGGCAGCGGCAGCAGCAGCAACGGCAGCAGGAGCAGCGGCTTCAACCTCAACGCCCTTGGGGGGGCGATGGGGGTCGGTGGGGGTGGGGCAGGCGGAGGAGTGGGGGCGGACCAAGGTTCTATGGCCGCACTAGCGACGGCGGCGTCGACAGCAGGTGTGTGGAAGGGGCTGGGGACTGCAGTAGCCCAGGGCAGGGGAGGGTCGGGGGTGTACTCGATAGGAGATATGTACTCGATCTCATGCATGGCCGTAGTCGTATGACCATAGACCCTCGCATCCCTATAATGCCGGGACGGAGCATGTTGGGTTTCCACCGACCAGGCAGACATTGCTTGCACCAAGCGCAAAGCGCCGTGAGGTGTTTGTCGAGTCGCCTGAAGGGTGAGCTGCATCCTACCAAGGACCGCTTGTGAGGCGGACTTGCATAGGGATGATAGATTCAATGAGTTAATTTAATTTCCGGTGTAGGCACTTCCAGAGACAGCAATGTCCGTACTATGTAACTGCCTCTTGGGTGTCTTGCTTCGAACACTACGTGCTACGATCAATTCCCTTGTGCGAAGTAAAGGTTATTTACCTCGCACAAATGATCTAACTCGACCACCAGCTGTGGGCGACCGTAAAATAAAGACAAAAACGGTACCCTGGTTGTCCTAGCTCACGTAGTGAGCGGCATGTTTTACGGTGTCGTTGCCAACCGACGCCAAACTAACCTATATATATAATAGGGGGTGGGGGTGAGTAAGTTTAGGGGTATCGAAACGAGAAATCGATATCCGATATTCGATGATACGACTCGATGTACGATATACGATAGCGATACCGGTGAACGAAATAGAAAAACAGGACTATTGCAGGGGACCATAGTTAATAGGACCAAACATTGTTAGTAAAAATGGTTAAATATGTAGGATTTTATGTATGCCGTAGGTCCTATTAACCATGGCCCCCCGTAATAGTACCGTCTGTATTTCAAGTGGGAATATAAACGTTTCTTTTTTTGCCTTTCGAGACAAATCGGTGGTTCGACGCATGCTCCTGGTAAATGTGTACCTGGTACCATTTTGTGTATCTGAAGCTCCTCACATGAACGTACGGATCTATATATCCCAGTGACACACAAAAACTGATTTTCGAGGACGAAAAAAACATTTTTTTTGTTTAGTATACAGTACAACGACAACAACAATTGCAACGCAGGATGAATTTCCGACGAATTTTGGGTAAAGAAACTTCGTCACGCCGAGAACGGTTCTGCCAAAAAGTAGTGCTGTTAATACGTACGTCTATGCGCCTACCGAGAAACAAAAGTACTGCTGTTACGCGCAGTAGTACGTAGTCGATTCGTTTTCGAAAAGTTGATGCGCTACATCGTTTATTTTTTTATTTTTTTAAATCCTCCGGCGGATTGATAAAAATATCGCTCAAGCTCAACACACACTTCCACGAACATCGAACCTTCCGTTCCGTGTCTTGAGTTTCGAAACGGCACCTACCGCTAATCCAAGTTAAGCTGGAACGTAAAAGTGATGATGAAAAAAAAAATGAAAATAAAAAAAAACAAAAAAAAACAAACAAACAAACGACGTACGTACCAGGTATTGGTTGATACTATTACTATTAATAATACGGGGGACCATAGTCAATAGGACCAAATATTGTCAGTAAAAAAGAGCGAAATATATAGATTTTTGTGTGTACCGTAGGTCCTGTTTAATGTGGTCCCCCGTAATATTAATATCATACCAGTACGTCGAAAGCTTTCGTTGAGGAATCTGGGTGGAAGGCAAGGGGGGGGGGGGGCGGTGAGGGGCAAAACACGTTTGACACGATGCTGCAAGGGCCCCTCTTGAATGGTGCCGGTGTATATGCGGCCAGCTAGAAATGCCGGCACTATTAGCGGCCACCGAACCGGCACTAACTACTCCGCACGCTGCCACACGTGTGTGTGTGTGTTCTTCACATTAAACCGTTCTTTCTACCCGTCGACATCCAGCACAACCAGTGTCCGTGCCGATTCTCCAATCCTAGAAGAGATACAAGTCCTGTGGTCACAAAGCTACGCCACAGAGATTCTACGTTGCCACGTGTGCAGTATGCACTGCAGTGGGTAATAAATGCAAAGCCATGTCATCATACTGGTACTAGATACGACAGGCACGACATACGCAATCTATGAAATAGTGAAACGAAAAGAAACAATCAAAGAGAAAACAAAAAACAAGGTAGACAAATAGAAAGAGAGAAAGAAAAAAAAATGAAAGCAAAATCTAGGAGAAACAATCTGTCGTGCCCCCCCCCGCAGGCGAGGTGGCCAACACTTGAAAAACAACGAGCTGGAAAAAGAAAAAAAGAACAAAAAACACCACTGCTTGTAAACAGAGTAAGACAAAGAACCAAGGAAAAAAATAACAAAGGAAAAATAACAAAGGGGAAATAACAGGCAGACCAAAGCCCAAAGCACCTTCCAGGTGGCGGCAGCAGTTTGTGGTACGAGTAGTATAGCCAGGTTCTCCCTGCTAATCCGCCTGGTACCTTGCTACCCAGACTGCCGTCTCCGCCCTGCGTTCGTCAACTATGCCCAGCCCCTTGGCGTCAGACAATACGAAACGAGCAGAGCAGGTTCGTCATCCAACCACGCCACACGGCTCCTTCAGTACGGCTTATCAATCAGAAAAGAAAGAGAAAAAAATAAGATGAAAATCACGGAGAGTCAGCGCAAGAAAGAAAAAAAACAAAACAAAAAGAGAAGACAAGGGAAGACCACGTTCGAACCAGCTGCACCAGTTGGTAGCACTAGTAGTATGGTCATGTTCTACTTCCTAGTCGACTTGGTGCCTTGCTACCCTGCCTGCCATCTCCTTCCTACTTTCATCTACCGCCGTTTCCCTTCTACCCCTCCTGTTCCCCCCCCTCTCCGCATTCCCTTGGTCGGGTTTTCTGACACTTCTCCTGTTGCCCCCTCCACCCCCGTTCCCTTGGGCACCATCCACGGCGGATGCGCGGCGCTGCCTACTCATCTCAGCCCCAGCCTCGTGCCACCTCATCATGAACCGTTCGGCTGCTTCAAGGATCCCCCGGTACCACTTCCCCGCCTTTCTGGCTGCAGTGAACCACAACGCGGTCTCAACTCCAAACACCAAGGGGGCAATTTCCGTTGACCCTTCGGTGGCTCAGAACTCCCTAAGGTCTTCGACTATACATCTATGCCAAGTCTTACACTGTCCGCCTGGTCTCGGGTTCTCCCCACCAGCTATCGTCCCGAACATTACCCGACTGGGTAATCGCTCCTTGCTTTGCCGTGCCACGCCCCCCGCAAAGACGAGCCGCCGTTTACGAATGGTAACTCCCATATGTGCCAACCGAATAACACAGGCACTATTACGGGGGACCATAGTTAATAGGACCTCTGATATACATCAAAACCTGTATATTTAACCGTTTTTACTATTACGGGGGACCATAGTTAACAGGACCTATGGTACACATAAAAACCTGTATGTTTAACCATTTTTACTAACAATATTTGGTCCTGTTAACTATGGCCCCCCGTAATATTTGTAGTAACATTTGGTCATATTAACTATATACCTGGTACGAAGTATTATCCTTTAACTAATCTACTTCGAAGTATTCAACATTTTTACTGTAATATTAATAGTAATATTTGGTCCTACGAACCATGGTCCCCCGTACTACGATATAGCGGGCAGCCGGCACTATATATTCGACCGGCACCATGTAAGGGGATCACTCTCCACTGTAAGTAAGTCGAAGGTTCGATATCATGACTCGAGATCCCAGCGCCATCAACTCTTCCATGATAGGACTGTAGTCCCGTTCTAGGGACAGCGCACTCGGAATTAGAGCGGTTTGTCCCCAGAATGGGACTGCGGTACTCTTTACGGGGGACCATAGTCAATAGGGACGTGTGGGATACATGAAAAACCAAATATATTTAACCATTTCTACTATAAAGCCGGTCGCCCCGGTGGTTCAAGTGGTTAACCTCGAATTCTGCTTGTTTGAGTCCTGGGTTCGAGCCCCAGGTGGGTCGGACTTTGACTTTATTTGCAAAAATAAAAAAGGATTCAATTGTTGAGAGCGCCTTGCAGCGTGGGTAGGCACAATTCGATGCGAGTCGACGAGGGAAGAAAAGGCTGAATCTTCTCGCGATAAAAATGAAAGCACGTACCGTAGCGGGAAGGGGTAGAAGAGCCTGCTATGCGACCCCGGATCTGAGTTACGAGTTGGAAGGAGAGAGAGAAGAAGATGTGCGAAGATAATGAATGGGATTAGCAAAAAAAAAAAAAAAAAAACTATACATGAAAACCAAATATATGTAACCCTTTTCTACTATACATGAAACCAAATATATTGAACCATTTCTACTATACATGAAAACCAAATATATTTAACCATTTCTACTATACATGAAAAACCAAATATATTTAACCATTTCTACTTACTCTCTTTGGTCCTATTCACTATGGTCCCCCGTAATATATTGGGTTAAAAGGGAGGGGGCGCGGTGGGTGCTCAACGCGGTGGCGGGGTCGCTCGTATCTCTTCATGAGGCTACTCCCCTTCTCAAGCCCCCGGATAGATAAGCGTCATCCCTGCTATTCATAGAACTCCGTCTCGTCTTGGGGGACAAACCACTCGAGTTCCTACCTGGTAGCAAGTTTGTCCCCCAAACGGGGCCCTAGTCCTAAAAGGGCTGAAAAGATATTTAAAAAAAAAAACAATACCCATGGCCTATTACGGGCGGCCATCGTTGAAAGGACCAAATACTGTTGGTAGAAATTACCACAGTTAATAGGACCAAATACTGTTGGTAAAAATTACCACAGTTAATAGGGACCAATACTGTTGGTAAAAATTACCACAGTTAATAGGACCAAATACTGTTGGTAAAATGGTTATATATATAGTTTTTTTTTTAATGTATACCGTAGGTCCTATTAACTGTGGCCCCCCGTATTGGAAAAAAAAAGGTTATTGTACAAGGCATTGCCTTGGTCTGAAAACATGAATTACAGTAGGAATAAATGAGTTTTCGACCACAATGGGGATGTACCAGTTCCTCGCCGCCCTTAATAACCCTTTTAGGGCTGCAGCCTCGTTTTCGGGACAAATGAGGACAGACTACTTGGAGTTTGAGCGGTGTGTCCCCAAAACGGGACTGCAGTCCTAAAGAGTTAAGAAGCACTCAAGGAGCCCCCCCGCCATCACCCCCACCCCTCCCCCCCCCACCCCACTACCAACTCCATCCCCCCCCCCCCCCCCCCCCCACCTGACCTATCCCTAACCCCACCACCGTAACCCCATCGCTGAACTCCAAACCTTGTTGCCGTCCCCACGTCGACCAATGCTGCTATTATTATATACCAGGGTACCTGGTATGCCATAGATTGTAGAGGTATCACTTTTTCGGAGAAAACACGTTCGACTGAGGGGGGGGGGGGGGGGGGGGGGCGGGAAGGGAAGGGAGTGACGGGGGGAGGGTTGGAGGCGAGGTGATGATGGCGGGGGGGGGGTTAGGGAAGTGTTCGTGGTTAAGGGAGTGGAGGGTCGATGGGAGTTGGAGGATGGAGGGGGAGGGGGGGGGGCGGACGATGGGGGGGGGAGATAATTTTCCGGGCCGGCGGTTCATGGCAGAGGGAGATTGAAACGCGACGGGGAAGGGGTGGGGAGGGGCCTGCGATGAAAAGCGAGCGTCGCGTGCCGAGTTTGGTTTTAGTTATGTTACGTGCCGTGTGTGTGTGTTTTTTTTGTATGTAAAGGAAACTGAACTCGTGTACCTGAAGCACGCTTTTTTTTTTACGTTTCCCGTTTATATTTTCCGCTTCCGTTATCGTTCGCGTCTATTTTTCCATTTTCCATTTTTTTTTGGCCGGCCCGCCGGGGTGGGGGTATACTGGGACTGGATCATGTATTGACAGGAGGTGCGAACCTAACCTCTGGGTCTGCTCCCCTACATGTTAGCTATAGCGCCGGTGCGGGCGCGGAAGCTAATGCAGCGATGTCGGCTGCGGGAGGCGTGTTTGGCGGCGCAACAGGGGGGGATCTGGGGACGTCAGGTACGGGACATCTATAGTTGCAAAAACATACAATCAAAGACGTGCAGTCCACCCCCCATTGTTTTCATTTTTTTTCAAGCTCGAGGAAATGCGCCTCACCCACGTGCCACCACTTGGAAAAAGGCGTAACCCCAACCCCCGGAACGAACATCAAGTCAGACATGCCTCCCCAAGGAACACCGTGTTGTTGTTGTTGTTGTTGTTGTTGTTGTTGTTGTTGTTGTTGTTGTTGTTGTTGTTGTTGTTGCTGTTGGTGCTGGTGCTGTTGTTGTTGGTGTTGGTGCTGGTGTTGTTGGTGCTGTTTTTGGCGTTCGTGTTGTTGAGGCTTTCGGTCGTTTCTGATTGCAATATTTTTTATTTTTTTTATTTTTTCTCTTTGCTCGTATTCCTCGTATTTTCGTCTACTTTTCCTTTTCCTGTTGACGGTCATTTTTATGTTTTGAGTCATTAATTTTCATTTTCGTCTTCGTTTCATGTTCATTTTCGTTTTCATTTTGTGTTGCCATTTCCGTTCTCATCTCCATCCCCGTTTCCATCTCCATCTTCATTCCATCTCCATCTCCATCTCCAGTTTTTTCTCCATATCTGGCTTTTCATTTAATTTTTAATTTTTCCCCCCTCCCTATTTGCACGTCCGTTTCCATTTCAGTCTTATTTTCTATTTCCACGTCCATCCCCATCACCGTTTTTGTTTTCGTGTTCAACTCCGTTTTAACCCCCATTTCCATTTCCGTTTCTATTTTCCATTTCCATCGTTTCCATTTTTTTTCGCGGGTGTCAGGAGCGGCGGCGGCAGGAACTGGGCTAGGCGGAGCAGGGGGAGGGGGGGGAGATAGGAGGGCCGCGGAAGCAGCCGCGATAGCTTTCGCGGAAGACATGCGAGTAACGGTCAAGTTTCCGGACAGGATGCTGGTGAGGGTTTCCTCCGTTTGGCGGCGGCGTTCCGCTCTATACATTACCGACGACAGACCGCGGCAGTACTTGTCTGCTTGCTTCATTTTCGTTTTGTTTTGTTTTGTTTTGTTTTGTTTTTCTTCTCGTTTCGTAGGCTTGTTCTGTCTGTCTGTCTGTCTGTCTGTCTGTCTCTCTGTCTGTCTGTCTGTCTCTCTGTCTGTCTATATGTCTGTCTTTTTACCTCTCTGTCTGTCTGTCTTGCCTGTCTGTCTGTCTGCTCTGTCTGCTTTTAGGCACCACTCTGCGCAGAAATACAAAGACCGTTCATAAATTAATAGGAACACCCAACGATCCTCACATTTCCGGCCAGAGCGGTATCATACGAATAGTTGGGTAACATCGGTGAATCAGGTAATCGATTCCCACTCCATGATCTAGATCCTTCAGGGTACACATACCCCTGATCTGTATGATTTGTTATATCTGTATGACCTACCGCTCTGTCCACAAATATAAGCAACGTTTCGAACAAATATGAATGTACGATGGGTAATTATATTTTAGGGAAGAGTAGTACAGTAGTAGCTCATGTTACCGGGTGGGAACCGTATGATCTGTATCATATAACACGCATTTTCTGGATTGGAGCTGTACTATTGCGGGGGACCATAGTAAATAGGACCTACGGTACACACAAAAACCTATACATTTCCCTATTATTACTAACAATATTTGTCCCTATTTACGATGGCCTCCCGAAATATAAGGTCCTGCACAACACCTCGGCATGTTTTTTCTGTTTTTTTTTTTTCGCTTTCCCCCGTTTTTTTATTTCACCTCTTTTTTGCCGTGGCGGCGCACAGACGGCCAGCACGGACGGAGGTTTCGTAGAGAATATCGGGCCAATGGAAAAGGGGCCGGTGACGGTGTCTGTGCACGGGGACCTCGCGCGCGCCCAGGGGTTCTGCGAGTACGAGGGATCTGCTGATGTGAGAGGCGTTTTGGTCATCTTGTTATTCCCGATTTCTGAGAGTATAGATAGCTAAACATGACCCAACCTCGCGATGAGCAACCCCCCCCCCCCCCAGTACTTCTTCCTACCCTTACCCGGTGCGTGATTGACTGAAGCGTGAATACGCAGAGCGATTGTCTCGGCGGATTTCATTCATGAACGTCGACGGAAGGGCACACCGACGGAATAGTTAGAAGGAGATGTACGCCGTACGTATGCGTACCAGGTATTTGTGTATGTAGGAGCAAGGGCAGGGCGCACTCCGCCCACTCGTCTGCCCCAGCGTCTTGGGTCAACAGCGACGTGTGCATAGCAGATGCGCACGGGCGAGCGGTACGGCACGGCGCTGCACGGCACTGCCTGCTGTTGGGGTGGATAGGCCTACGATAATGTCGGCTGCAGTAGGCTATTTGCTTGCAGCTTGTTCACTACAGCAATGTATACACTCCCGGGTACCTCTCTTATTATGATTATGATTATTATTATTATTATTATTATTATTATTATTATTATTATTATTATTATTATTATTATTATTATTATTATCATTATTATTATTAATATTATTATTACGGGGGATCATAGTTAAGAGGACCAAATATTGTTATTACGGGGGACCATAGTTAATAGGACCTATGGTATACATAAAAACCTACATATTTAACCATTTTTACCAACAATATTTGGTCCTATTAACTATAGTCCCCCGTAATAGTAACAATGGTGAAATATATATTACGGGGGACCCTAGTTAACAAGACCTATGGTGTACATAAAAACTATATATTTAACCATTTTTACTAACAATATTTGGTCCTGTTAACTATGGCCCCCCGTAATACCTGGTAGGTTTTTTATGTAAGCCACAGGTCCTATTAACTATGGCCCCCCGTAATATTAATAGTAGTTTTGAACACCACGGATGCATCAAAATCGTGATTTCCTATTTTTGTCATTTTTCTCCCAGGTGTCGTGTCCCTCTCTGCCTGGTGGTAAAGTAGGCTGTAAGGTTGGCACACCTGGGGCAGGTGATGATCTACAGATCATACAGATCATGATCTAGATCATCTATTACACTTCCTCGCCTGCCGTTGCGAGAGGTTTGTGCAGGATTTGCCTTACAGGGCAGATCCAACCCAGGAAACATGTGCTACCAGTAGATCATGCACATTGTGAAGATCCCACCCGGCAACATGAGCTAGATTATACAGATCATACATGTCATACAGATCTTAAATAGATAAATCTATCTATCTGCCCTGAAATACCTATTACGCTGGAACGTAGTTATCAGGACCGAATACGCATACTAAAAATACTAGAATATATAGGATTCAGTGTATGTGATGGGTCCTGATTACTGTTGTCCCCCGTAATAGATCATTCAAGTAGGAGTTGATGCTCCGGTCGAGGTGTTACGGGGGACCATATTAAATACTGTAGGACCTACGGTACACACAAACACTATATATTTCAGTATTTTTACTTACAATATTTGCTCCTATTTACTGTGGTCCCCCGTAATGTTAATAACTGTCGTCAACTTGTGTGCGTTGATTTTGAGAATTTTCCATGGGAATCGTACCATCTCCGTCGGCGGACGTAGGTTCGGCTTCGGGCAAAAGTCGAAAATGGGTACGCACGTTGTTTTTGGCGCCGCCGAATTTTTTTTCACCCTTGGCGTAGTCCAATCCGACCCAACGCAACCCGGGCGAAAGGAATCCAACCCCAACCTGACCCAACCCAACCCGAACATAACTCAGAGGTCCGGGTTCCGGTCGCGGAGCGATGAGGACACCAGCACCAGCGCGGCGGTTGAAGGCGGCTTCCTCGAAAAGGCTCTCTTCGCCAGAGTGGCCATCGCACGCAGCGGAAAGCCGCCGGACATTGCGGAGGTGTGTGTTGTTGCTGTCGTTGTTGTTGTGGTTGGTGGTGTTGTTGTTGTTGTTGTTGTTGTTGTTGTTGTTGTTGCTGTTGTTGTCGTTGCTCTTGTAGGTGGTGGTGGTGGTGGTGGTGGTGTTGGTGTTGTTTTTGTTGGCTTTCGTCTTGTCGTTCGTCTTGTCTTGTCTTGTCTTGTCTTGCCTTGTCTTGTCTTGTCTCGTCTCGTCTCGCCGTCCTGTCTCGCCTTGTCTTGTCTTGTCTTGTCTTGTCCTGTCTTGTCTTGCCTTGCCTTGTCTTGTCTTGTCTTGTGTCGTCTTGCCCTGTCTTGTTTTGTCTTGTCTTGTCCTGTCTTGTCTCGTCTCGCCGTCCTATGTCGCCTTGCCTTGCCATCGTCTTGTCGTAAGATAGTGTTCTGCAATCCGAACTGCAGCAACAATATTAACAACGGATGGACCACATTTTTTTTTCGTACACGCCCTGCTCAAACCACGCACAAAATCATATTGAAGTCAGACCTGCAACCGTAAAGAGTGCCTATATAAGCATGCCCGCCTCACTCTCACTGCCTCGCTAAGGCTCAGAACGGCCTAATCATTATTCGGGGGTTCCTACAGGTGATGAAGTGGCGTGCTCAAGCCGGGTACCGCACTGACGCCGTCCACAACAGGACCAACATCTTCGCGCGCGAGCTAGCTCTAGAGGTGACGTGTCTGCGAGGATGTTTCCAAGCGTTTCGCGTTTCCTGCCAGTCTGCCGGCACCGTCCCGTGCCCCTACACTTGGTCTTCCCCCAACTCACGGCTATCGACGTGACCATACCTTTGCGCCAACTAACTGTCGGAGCGAGCTCTTCAAGCCAAAGAATGCTGGTATGAATGAACCGAAACGCCTCTTTATCCGTACAACAACTAACAGCGATTTTTTTTTTTTTTTTTCTCGAGACGGTCCCCGATCTCTTTTCAATCTTTCACACCTCGGACCTCGGACACGTACCGGACAGATGCTGATCTAGATCATCTATGACGGGGGACCATAGTAAATGGGGCCGAAAATTGTTCGTAAAAATCGGTAAATAGATAGTTTTTTTTTCTGTACCGTAGGTACTATTTACTATGGGCCCCCGTAATGGTTCCTCGCCTGCCGTCATAGGGCAGATCCAACCCAGAGGAAAACATGCCCTGCAGTATAGATCATGCAGATTTTTACGGGCCCCACTCGGCAACATGCACTAGATCCTGTATCGACAAGATCGGAATCAGATGACCTCTGCCTTGAAGATCTACAGATCATCACGTGGGAATGATCTGTAGATAATATGTACCAGGTAGATGATCTGTAAATGATCTGTGGATAATCTGTTGATGATCTGTAGACGATCTGTAGAGGATATGTATATGATATATAGATGATCTGCAGATGATCTGTGGATGATCTGTAGATGATCCGTTCGTTCAGTACGAACGTGGATCGAAAAAAAAGGGGAGATGCCGGGGGGTGTGGAGGGCAAAACGCGTCTCCATGCGATACACCAGGTAGATATATATATATATATATATACCTGGTATATATATAGAACTACATACTTAGATCACAACCCCTGAGCGTGCTCGGTTGGTGCATCCCTGGCCTCTCAGAGCTCCCACTTCCAAACCGCCTCCTTTCATTACTTGCCGGACCTTTCCAGCAGTTCTTTGTTTTCTTTGTCCTTTCTTCCTTTTTTCTTCTTTCGTTTCGTGTGCGTGCGTGTTCTCCGAGCACGGCATCGCGGGAGGACCCGGCACCGTCGCGGGTGTCAGCGGGTGCTGGCGGGTAGAGGGGGGGTTGCAAGGAGCGCGGTCGCCGCTTTCGTGCCTAGGCGTCGCGTGTGCCTCGAGACACGAGGGATGCATGAACGGGCTTTGTCTGGCTTCGATTTATGATTGTCGATAGAGTATGTACGAGTTATGAAGGTCGTTCGGGATGGCAAGATACTATTCAAGCGGTGCTTATTTTTGCGACCACGCTGAACTTGAAAGAGGGAGGTGTGCAGTTCGAACACCAACGTTATCGAGCTGGCGAACGACGGCCACGGTGAGCACCGGGCTTCACCCAAGACGGGCGACGGGGCTGATTGTGGCAGAGAGTGATAAAAGCTTTACCCGGACCGAATCGGTGGCGAGGTGGTCGCGAGAGGGGCGGGCGGCGTACGAGGCTGAGAGAGAAGCTCTTCTGTTCGATATTTTTTCTTCTTCTTTCTGACCGGGTGTAAGGTGTTCCAATCAGGCAGAAAAATATTACACGAGAGGGGACGGGGATTTTTTTTCCTTTCAGAATTTTCTTTTTTTTTCATTGTTTTTGCTGTGCTGTTGTGCCGTGCTGTGCTTTCGCTCTCTTCGTACCAGGTACATACGAGTACAGACATAGAGCACATCAAAAAAAGAAAATAAGTAGTACCCTACCTGGGGTATGTACGCACGTACGACATCCGCGACGCGAAGCGTGTGTGGCGTCCGAGCTGGGGTTGGAGCTGTTTTTCCCTGAAGCATGGCGGCGGGGCTCTTGGCGTTATCAAGTCGCCGGTTAGCAATTACGACCTAAATTCAATCGTGGACCTCTGTTCGCTTCGCATAATTTGATGTACTTTTTTCGTTCCTGAGCGAGCGTAGCGGGCGGCGTAGGCCGCCCGCGGAGCGAAGCGCCTTGTATATATATCATATTCCCAAGCTCAACGTTTCGATGTTCGATAGCCTGGTGCTGCTGTGTTTTCGATACACCTCCACCTTAGCTGTTAACTGCACAGCAGTGTATGAACCATGGATCGTTGTTTTTTTTCGCGACCGGTTAGACTGTTTTTTCATGATTATTTTTCAAGGTTTCAAATGCAGGTGGCCTGTTTCGAAGTTCGATGTCATACGAACATGGTGTAATACGTATTTTTGACGGAGACTGGAGGAGATGTCTTGTAAGTTTCGTTGCGTTCGGATGTCATTCGTTTTTTGGTCCTCTGGGTGTGATTAGGTTGTGATTCGGTTGTGATTCTGTCGATGCTGTTCGGCCCCAACCTTTAGCCATCATCCCTAACCCCCGCCCCCCACCCCTGCTCCCTGCCCCCTCCCGTACCCAACACCCCCAACCCGAACCCTACGCCGTAGCTCCACCCCTACCTCCACCCCCCACCTCCACCTTCTCTAACCCCGACCCCAACCCCACCCCCAACCCCTATCCCTACCCCCCGTACCCCAACCCCAACCCTAGCCGACCCCCACCCTCTACCCCACCCCTTGCCCCCCCCACCCCCGCCCCCATCCCTACCTCCATCCCTGCCCGCATCCCCATGCCCATCCCTCAACCCCAACCCCACCTGACACCCCTACCCCGATCCCACTCCCCATCCCCCAACCCCAACTCTAGCCAACCCCCACCCTCTATCCCTAACCCCCCACCCCTGCCACTCCCATCCCCATCCCTCAACCCCAACCTCCAATACCCAACCCCTACCCCACCCCACCCCAATATACCCCAACCCCCATACCCAACCCCTATCCCACCCGACCCCCCATACCCCGATCCCCACCCCTCACACTCAAACCCTACCCCACCCCACCCCTCTATACCTCAACCCCAACCCCAACCCTCCATAGCCAATCCCTACCCCACCCCATCCCCCTATACCCCAACCCCAACCCCCACACCCAATCCCTACCCTAGCCCACCCCCCTACCCCCCATACCCGATCCCCACCCCACCCCACCCCACCCCCCATACCCTACCCCTAATCCTATACCCCACCCCCCATACCCAAATTCTACCACACCCCACACCCCTATACCCCCAACCCCAATCCCCGCCCCTTGCCCCCATCTTCCACACCCGACCCCCCCCCCCCTATCCCCTTCCCCCCCCCCCCCCCCCCCCCCCCGCGCCTACAGATGGAAGCCTCCTCGGATATGAACAACATCCACCCGGAAGTTCTCGCGGCAGGAGGCGGCGGGCCGGCCCCGGCCACCTTAAGCTTGGCGACATCCTATTCGGCTGCTGTGGCTGCTGCTGACATCCGGTCCGGTTGCAGGCTGTGGCTGTGGGTGGCGAGGATCGAGGGTCTGTGTGAAGACCAGGCTAGAAAGGAGAAGGAGAAGGAGAAGGAGAAGGAGAGGGAGGCCTTGGCGGGGACGGGGGTCGGGGTCGGGGCTGGGGGGATGGTCGGCGGGGGGTCTCTGGGCGGCATTGGGGGGTGAGCTGGTTTTCAATGAGACGTTGTGGAGGTGGTAGAGGAGGGCGGGGGCGGGAGGGGGGACTCGATGGGGGGGGGGGTAGTAGGGGTGTTAGTGGCTAGCCGATTGGGTCTGTAGCTAGGGGGGGGGGGTTCGGAGAGCGTTGATATTCGTTTGGTGGTTGTGGTCGTGGCGGTGGCCTGAGGGGTGGGAAGGGGGGGGGGGGGTGATAGTCGTGGTAGTGGTACCGTCGATGTTGTTGTTTTTGGTGTTGGTGTTGGTGTTGGTGTTGTTGTCGCTGTTGTTGTTGTTGTTGATGCTTTGGTTTGCGTCTTCGTTTGTCATGTATGTGGTCGTTCGTTGTCGATAAAGTTTGTCGCTGTCGATGTATCACGGGGGACCATAGTAAACAGGACCAAATATTGTTTAGTAAAAATAGGCAACTATACAGTTTTTTGTGGGTACCATAGGTCCTATTTACTATGGTCCCCCGTAGTCGTCGTTGTCGTCGTCGTCGTCGTGTTGCAGTGCTGCCGTCTTTTTTTTAGTTTTGCTATGGCGTTTTGCCATGGAACGTTTGGAGCGCATGCGTGGTGAGTACCTGGTATGAATACCTGCGAAATGACGACCGAAAACAAAATCTACAGCAAGACTATCGTCCGATGCATTTAGCTTATCCGGGCAGGGAAGGAGTTCGCCGTCCCACCGTATTCAGTACACAACACCCACTGAGAAAAGCAAGCTCTCCAAGAAACCCACACCCGCGGAGAGAAAAACAGGCCCTCTAAGAAACCCACACCCTCTACGAAAATCAAGCCCTCGAAGAAACCCACACCCTCTCAGGAAAACAAGCTCTCTAAGAAACCCACGCCCCGCTAAATAGGAAAATCTCTGAGAAAATCACATCCGCCCCTCTGGAAATTAGGCTCTCTTAACCCCTTTTAGAACCGCAGTCCCGTTTTGGGGACAAACCAGTCAAATTTCAAGTAGTTTGTCCCCAAAACGGGACTGCGGTTTTAAAGGGGTTAAAACACTCACACCCGCTAAAAACAAAATGCTCTCTTTTAAGAAACCCACGCTGAGAGCCGCAGGAAAACGAAGAAGTGGGGTGTCGCTGTTACTTGCTCTTTCTCGAATACCTGGTGATAAATGTTAGTCTGTTCACATGGCGATCGATTTTCGTGCGATTTGCCCGTTTAGGGCAAGAAGAGCTGCGCTGCGGTCCCGTTTTTTTAGGGGACAAAACCGCTCAAATAATAAGCCGCTTCGTCTCCAGAACGAGACTGCAGCCCCTCTAAGGCGGGTTGACCCTTTTAGGGCAAAACCTGCAGTCCCGTTTCAGAGACAAACCACATATATTCCAAGTATTACGGGGGACCATAGCTAATACCAGGTAGGACCTATGGTCGGACTTTGACTTTATTTGCAAAAAGAAAAAGAAAAAAGGATTCAATTGTTGAGAGCGCCTTGCACCGTGGGTAGGCACAATTCGATGCGAGTCGACGAGGGAAGAAAAGGCTGAAATCTTCTCGCGATAAAAATGAAGGCACGTACCGTAGCGGGAAGGGGGGAGAAGAGCCTGCTATGTGACCCCGGATCTGAGTTACGAGTTGGAAGGAGAGAGAGAAGAAGATGTGCGAAGATAATGGATGGGATGAGAAAAAAAATAAAAATAAAAAATGGTATACGTAAAGACTTACCTGGTACATGTTTACCCATTTTTATTAACAATACTTGGTCCTATTAACTATGGTCCCCCGTAATACTGTGTCACCAAAACGGGACTGCAGCCTTTGAAAAGGGGTAGGGTGCCTTGTGCGGCGCGATTCAAAACACTCCTCGCAGTGAGAGAGCTTCACGGCGCGCTCCTTCCTGCCTCTCGGAAGTTTTTTTTTGTTTGTTTTGGCCTGAACGACGGACGACACTTCGCGGGAGGTCTGACGCCAACAGCTGTACACTGTGGAGAGACGGGTAACTCACGGCCGACAGTTTGGCGACAAGGTGTCACGTACCATAGTGCTGTGACCTCCGTGTAGGGTGCGCACGATCACTCCTCTCTCTCTCTCTCTACATGAACACGTTGGTGCGTATAGAGGCTTGCTCGAAAGGTCTCGTCAAGAGATTCCGGAGGCGTAGTAGGGGACCCCTTGCCAGACATATCTACAGTAGAAAAAACATTCCCAAAAATAGGACCGTACATGCTTTTTCCAACCTTGGAACAAACGAGCTGTCCTGTTGTTTTTTGGTAAGGTACCCTGCGTTCACGGTTAAACATGTTCGGGGTGTGGTAACCAACGCTAGGAAGGAGAGCAAACGTCGGTTTATAGATGTGCT